>CM061920.1:198522398-198538398 GCA_031002005.1 Vandiemenella viatica
CCATTACCATATTCAAATGAAGCGCAGGGAGCGCTAAACAACCTACCGTAATCCGCAGTATTAAAAATACTAATGGCAGTACTGACAAGTATTGAGGCAAACTTTCTTAATGTGAAAATATTCAGCAACTTTCTAATTATATTTTTCCACTGTGGGCCAGAAAAAAGGAAACCGCAGTTCCCCAAGCAGTGACAATGTTTATGCATTGAGTCAGTTCCGCCGACAGAGGGGAAAAGGTATTATCTAGAAGCAGAAAGAGAAAAAGTTGTGTTTACTTTTCAGCTCATCTTATTAAGGTTTGGGATTTGGAGCGGGCCTGTCTACGACTGTTACTTCCGAAAGCAGGCACAACAAATATTAGGCGTGACGTCAGTTGAAGTAAACACCTCCGCTTCCTGGTGATTACCAAACTTCGTTGCTGGGAGTGTGTGTGTGTGTGGATTCCACGTGGTGTGTACAAAACATTTCAGTCTGGAGTTAATGTTTACTACGAGGTAGTCTACACAAGCTGACGGATGCGACTGCTCTCTCCGGCTTCATTTCTCTTCCACTGAGACAGAAGTGCAGTGTATTGGAAAACACTGCGCTGGTTAAGAAAAACGACGGCTCAGGGGGTAGGTGGTTAGAGTCATGTCACGAATTTTGTTTCATAATGTTTCCTATGTTCTTAACTTGTCGTTGTATTTTTATTTGCAGATCTTGCTGTTCCATCCAATTCTCCTTCAATTTACTTCTTATAACTTCTTTTCTACTTTCTTTCGGTCTTTCTATCTCAATTTTTTTTAACGTTAATGTCCATTACTGTTGATCCGATATAAACTCCCTCTCTTTTATCACGTGCTAGAATAATCACCTTCATGGTTCACTTTGTGCGCTCATGCATGATTCTTTCTTTCCTGGCAACCCTCAGGATTCACGTTGGCATTCCCCTTTCCATCCTTCGCATTCAGGTCACATCTCACGCCAGTAATTGTATAGCCTCTATTCCCTTGATTGTTGATACCCATTCATATTTAACTCCCGTCTCATATATTGAATATTGCATCTGCATGTAATTTTTCAAAGATACTTCTTCTCTCCATTTGAATCGTAATCGAAACATGAATCAGGGAAATTAAAGAATTATTTTAGTATTCTTGTAGTAAAAATACTGTGTAGATGATAAGCTGATTTATTTCTCAGAGTCACTTGTAAATGTGTAACTTCCTTAAAGATTATTTACACCTCGTAAATGTATGGTTTGCATATACAATTACAACAGCAATCTGTAAGTTTCGCAGGCAAACTAATGTTTTGGTCAAAAGAAAAAAAACTATTATAATATTAAACATATTCTGTGGGTAATATGCATGCAGTGATGATTAGTAGAATGTATTTTGTGATTTTCATGCTACGTCGACATAATGGATGGCTGTTGGACGTCCACATTACGAGGTTTTGTAACGGAAAGCAGTGGTCAGTGTATTCAGTTGATAACAGTTATGTAACAGCCCATCTGTTTGATAACCCTTTACAGTAGAAATCGAAATCCATGTAGAGCATGACGTTCCTAGCAATGCGGTAGGAGTATCCAAAGACCACTATGATGTCGGTACTGGAAGTTCGGGACTGATGGAAATCAGGAAAAAGTCGAAACAATACAAAAACGGCGTATCACATTTTACTGCAAATAAATCGGAAAATATTACCATTATTTGTAAATAAATTTTTATTTACTATTTATGCAAAAAATTAAATTTGTCCTTTTTAATAATTATTGTAGGCTATATAATTTTAACAAATTCAATCATAAAGAGAAATATGCTGTTCGTAGACTTTATTTAATCATTTAAACTACCATGCAGAGAAAAATTTCAGTTCTGAATAAACCCTTAAGTTTTAAGCTAGGAGATGTCAAATTTTCCTAGGCGAATATAAAAATCACGCAACTCTTACACTGTTTGTGATCTAACAGCTGTGAAACCACAACTGGAGGCGTTGGACGCAGGTAGCTTTTATTATCATAAAATGTAAGTGTATTTACCTAAGATAAGTTCTTTATGTCCTCCAACTCTGTACAATAGAATGTGTATTATCTAACATCTTGGTAGAAGGATGTACTTGCGACACAAATTCCATACTTATAGGTGGATAGGTGAACTTACCTGAATATAATAACTTCCGCTATACAACGGCTGCGATATTCAAGGCGAATTACGAGAGATTGCGTCTTTACGATTTAGAGTTCTACATTCAAGACGCAAAAAAAGTTATTTTCTCAGTTACATACGCAAGTAATAATTGGTTCCTCTCCGCAGCGACCACTACACCTTAAAAGTTGGTTGAGTTGTACCAATACCTTTCATTTTATTACAATAAATGTTCAAAATTGATAGATTTTCCAATTTCTGTTATATTTTTTTACATCCTGTTCAATGTTTCATATTATTCTAGCAGAGTCTTGTATTTTCTGTATTACTCTTATACTAAAACGAATATAACGCGAAACCTTCGCAAATCACTTGCGAAATGCAACGCATTTGAGACGAAAAAATGTCACTGGTAGACGTGTTAAAGAAAACAGATATAGTACATGAGTTCTATCTCAACAGATAACCACTGAAAAATGATGAGAAATTGAAATACAACATCATTAACCTCTGAATATATTCATCTTTTTTTGGAAGGACCAACTTTTTATTTTGGTTCATATAACTGTTAGTAAAGGTCTTGTACGGGGGTGGTTGTTGAAGGAGCGCAAACTATAGGAATTTATCTGCTGGAAGTGATATCGCTTTATTTTGTAAGTTTAATTAAAAATCAGCATTTCCTTAGAACTTAACTATAGGCAGATACAACATTCTTCTAGATTGTAACGGCACCTGAAAACTGTGAACAGGACGTGCGGTAAGCCAGGATGTGAGTTTTCAACCCAAAGCGATTCAAACTCCCTAAGTACTATTGGCGGTGTTTCGGCACACTTAGAAAAACTTTTCGGTCTTAAAAGAACTGCTACATGAATATAAAATAAACGCTGTGACAAGGTATTTAAAAAGTGGTGTTTTGTAAATTAAATTTTTACAGAAAAAAAAAAAATGTGTTTACCTGCAGAGTAATTTATGCGATCCTAGAGTGTAAATAAACTTCCTCGAATGTATTGTATTTACCATATTTCTTACTAGATGATCTTCATACGCACTGATATCTCTGGTCAAGTAGAGGTGTTCTACTCTCGGTGCATGGAGATGAGATCCCAGGAAGTTGTTTGTGTCGGGGGAGAGGGTGTTCATCAGTAATAGAGGGGTTGGCTTCTGACGAGGTACGGGTGTAGTAGGTGAGGCAGCCGGCTACATGACTTCTCATTAGGCCACGCTCCCCTCTAACGGACCAGGCACATCCTTTGTTACAAGCAGCCATTGTTACTCTAGCATACCAGATTCGCTAACTGAGTTCTTCCCCGTCCGTCAGACGGCGAAATGATTTGATTTGTTTACTATCGCCAGTCCTCCCGCTAACAGTTTCCCATTGTTATTTATCCCCTCCAGGAGCTCGTCAATTACGCTTTACAAGTTCCAGGAACCTTTGATGTTCTTTTCGGAGTCTATAAATAGTCTCGTTATATTCGAGTAGGAAAACACCGTTCCCGATCGGGTAATTGGTGATTTGGTTCTGCCTCGTCCCTTCCGTCTTGGATCCTCCTCCGGCGTGTATATCGTCTGCTCACGTAAACGAGCAGTAGATTTCTTCGGCAGGCGTCTGTCTGATCTACTGCAGACATTTTTGCGGACAGCATGTTTCGCCAATAAATAACAAACAATATAACGGCCGTATTTTGTAACAGTTTATTTAAAATGAAAAGTAAACTCAACCCTTAAGTGTACAGAAAGAGAAAACCATTACTGATTTATGAAAAATAAAATAGAACACATAAATATTGATACCGAAAAATCAGAAAATGCTAATAAAAATGCATTTTTTAATTGAAAAAAACTTGTATAGATTGACGATTTTAATGTGGCAAGCAACTGATGGTTGACCAACTGCAACTATATAATTTTATAAAATAATATCAGAAAACATATTGTTGGTGACATTTGCGCCATCAAAAGACCATTTTCTTGTAAACAAGAACTATATTATCGATCATTAAGAGTTCCTTTTGTAGACGAATGGTTTTTCTTATATTAAACAGTTATTATTACAGTGGTATTTTGTGATTTCTGGAATCAACATACTTATGTTTAACGTACAATTCTTTGTTAAATCGCGTAGTTTAAATGTGTTTGCAGAAAACCGTCCGAGAAATTGTTCATCAGGATTCAATTCTCTTAACGCTATTTTGAGTCTGCATTGAGCAGGAAAGCGCGCGGAAGGCTTATTTGTTTTTTTCTTGCAGTGTAATATTATTAATGATAACACAATTTCAAGTTTGTCTTGGATTTAAAAGTTAATCCACGCTGACGTACTTTTGTTAGTTCCCGTTTGAAAAAAAACATTATCTGTAATTCACTTCCAACAAGTATCATCCACTCAGAAGTTTTTTTAATTAACACAGTTATTATTTCCCAGCTAAGTACGTGCCATTTTTAGTGATTTTTCTGCTTAACAAGTAACTAATACCGATAGTATTAATAAGCAGAATAATTTCCCATTGCAAAATTTAAGGAACAGATAACTATTTCCCGATTCAAAAAAATATATAAATAGATATTTGGGTAGATGAGTGTCACGAAATTCTGTATTCGTCTAAAGTAATGCTCCTATTTGATTAGAGTATTTATTTATTAATTCTACCATATACAATACTAAGCAGTCGTATAAAGTTAGGAAGTACAAATAAAAATCATATACATGTAATTAAAGCCAAAACTGTATATATTTCTGGAATCTTAAGTTTGTGATTAAATTGTGATAGCCTACTAAACAGGTGAGAGAACTAAATTGTGTATATTTACAATTGATCCTTCTTATGTAGTTTGTTAACATCCTAATACGACACGATTTGTGCAGTAGCTGATGACAGCCATATTGTGACTCATCCTGCATGCAACATGACAACTTTGCTTCCTATCTAATGTCATCACTTGGGACGGCATTCACATCAACCGAATTGCAGCACCTATGAAACAATTTATGATTGGTATTCAACTCTAAGGTTGATTGGACCCTCCTGAAGGAGGTATGCATAGCTTGGTTTTGGAGGTACGGTGGTCAGTTCCTTTCCTCTGTACCTTACCTAGTAATTCTACCCGTTAAAAGTGGGCTGAAGTTTAATGTGGAATCCGAACCATGTAGGCGTTCTAGCGTACTTCACATTACACAACGAGCTGTGCCAGAGGTGAAGGTGAGATTAAAGGCATTAAGGCACCAGGCCACACACCGTACGAACATTAAAGCAATATTAACCACTTGCAAACCAAAAGTAACTGCTTTTACTTATGCTTCACTTATAAAGCGGTTAATTAATAATAGTGAACTATTTTTACTCTCACTTTTCGGCACGTCGGTATCATTAGTACCGGAAGAACTGAATGATTTATGGTAATCTAGGAAAACTGAAATCTGCATTGCTGGATCAGAAATTGAACCCACGTCTTTTTGCTTGCTGGGAACGTAGTTTAACCACTCACATTTCTGTCGATAAAAAACTATTGTGGATCTGAGTGTACCAACCTACTAATGTTCTTACTGTTAAAAACATCTGCCCGAAGTAGAAAATTTCTGGATTGAAGATATTCTTACTCTAGCTCTGATGTATTTTCAACTTTTTGGCTTGCAGGAAAGTTAAAATAATACTTTTTTAAAGTTAAAAAAATAGATGTTGATGAAGTTGTATATTTCAGGACTGGATTCTGAAAAAGGCAGATCTGAACAGTAGAACTGGGAAATAAAAGAAAATACCTTTATTTATTTACTCAAATTTCTGTTGCTATACGTATAAAACGTGTTTGTTATTTGAAACGAAAGTCTTACTGGCCAAACGTCAGCTAACAAGCAGACTAGGTCCGCCTACCCCGCTATTCACTTCTCGTAATGGCCGACAACCACAATGCAGATGCGGGCGCAAACTACAATCCGGTAGCTAATTGCTAGCCTAGCCTCCACACTCAGCCCCTCAGCCGTCGTCTACGCACGAGTCAGCTGGTTACATTATCTCCCACATTGTCCCTTTACCGTTGCTGACGTATAAATCTTCACAACGGTTCTAAAAATTTAACACAGAATTCCTACCAGTTCGTATAAAAACCTAAAAATAACAGGACCCTTGATACACAACCTGCACAAAATTTTCATATGGACCTATACGTATGACTTTCTGTCAACTTCCTCCCATCTGCACTGCCACCAACTTTACCTATGTTCTGAGCTACGTATTCCATACGTATTTCAGGAACAAGTCGGGTCTCTAAGACAAAAGTTAAGATATGATATGTACTTAAACGCGAACTTTCTGAAACGTTCCGTATTTTATTATTGTTTTATATTTAATTCCCAATGAATGAAGAACACATTAATAAACAATTGTGGTAAAGTTATTCTTGTGCTGCAATGATAAGTCACTTTATTTCCTTCATGTGAAATACGTCAGATATTACACTTAACCAGTCCACAACTCACGACGTACATCACACAGAACTTAATGTTCATCATCATTTGATTGAACATAAATAAGTTTGTATAGAATAAAACAATTATTTTTTTTTATATCTGTTTCATATCTTATCGTTATAGGAGACTTTTTTGGCTTTCGTCTAAAAAAACTAACACATGTAACTAAAACTAACACATGTGGATATTTAACTTGACAAACAGCTACAAATCAATATCCACATGGTTCCAGGAAATAGAAAAAAATTATTTATAAAATGCTGGAACCTACACACTCTCTAAAAGACAGAAGGCGTTTCTAAAGAAAATTAAAAAAAGCTGGTATTCTGAAAATAAGAAAAAACTCAACCAATGAAAAAAAGTAAACACAAGAAAGAAGGATAGGCACACGCGAAGGATAGAAGAACTGTGGACACAAGGAGGATTGAATACAATTAAGCAGAAACATTCTTCATTTACCGGAACCTCTGAAAAAGTTATTAGAAGAAAGAACGCTTAAGCCAGGACGTTAGCACAGTTCGTTGCAGAAATATGTCGATGCCAATCATTTCACACGGTGTTGACGCGTTCCAACCCCTGTGGTGGAAGAAATATTCACCATAGATACTTGGTCTCGAAGTTAGGAGAAGTAATGGTGCACGACAGATCGTGGCCACAGTCCTGGATTAAATTCCAAACATCCCCACAAGACTTAAATTTATTATTAATATAAGCTATTAATTTAAAAAAGAGAGAATTATCAGTACGGTTTCTTCGGTGTACATAATAAATGGAACTATATTAAGGTTTGTTTCAAGGAACTAACCCGATATGTACAAACCACAAATGCCTAGAACACGAAGTCTAGTTTTTTTCTGAATGCGAGATATTAATTCTCTTTGTTTTAATTTGGACCATTAGCCAATTACAACGATATGCAGGAAAATTACGTATGACATATGATCAGTTGTATCACTAATTTATACTTCGATCTGGCAGAGTGATCGACAAACATATGTTAAAAAATGTTTTCAGTTAGCTGTCAACCATTATTGCCCGAAGACTGTGCTTTTTGCATTCATGTTCATGCAAATTCAACATTTTGTTTAAATTTTTTAAGAATAAATTTTCCATTCACCAAATGAGCGAAATTTCTTTCTATGAACGATGAATTTACAAAATTTAAACGACAGAACTGAAGACCTAGTAGAAAATTATGGTCACTAAAATGCTACCAAAATATTTTCAAACATAAGGGCTGAAAAAAAAATTAAAAATCTCATAAACGGATCTTCGCTTAGAAGTTCCGAATATTGTGATTTTATGCGTATAGTTTTCAAGCATAAATACAGTTATGCACCGAGTTGGATACCGAATAATAAATATTGAAAACTACTTTTAAGCTTTATTCATTAATAAATGGTTGTAATATATCCTTTGTAAGCAATAAATATACCATCCGCAATATATTACGTCATAACATCTCGTGTCAAATATAATAGAGTATTCATTTTCGGACGCATTATAAATAGTTTCCAGGAGAATAGGTTAATCATTCATACAGATTATTGTGGTTGACAGGATTCCATTAGTTGAGCGCTATACCGAGGATGGTGAGTGTGCCGTAGCGTTCTGCACTTGTATTCCGGAGTAAACGCATTCGTCCCTGATCACATGGCCATATTATTGTTTCCCATAGTTTCTCGAAGTTGAAGGAAGGAATAGTTCTTTTATTGAAGTCCATTCTTCTTTTCTTTCTCATTCCAAGGCAATTCAGTTCCATCTCGAAAGAACTCGATAGCGTCACAACGCTGTATTTAGAAGGCAAATAATTAAGAAATGGAGCTTTCACAGTGATACTACAACACAGTTAAGATCGATGAAATCAGCTTGTAAGGTTACTTGGGCTTATTTTTAGGGTTTTATTTGAGGAGTTTGAGTTATTTTTAGGGCATTTAGCGCGTTAGGAGAAATTGATACACTAGCGGGCTTTAGTGGAAGAACTATCTCTTATGGACACATCAGCCAAGTTACACCATATCGGAAAATATGAGGTAATGTATAAATAGTGGTCAGAGACCAAAATGGCAGCATTTATTCGAATAGCAGAGCGTGTATGGTCGCTCCAGAAGTACTGAGAACGAGTTGACCGAAGTTTCTACTGGATGTGAATAACAACATGAAGGGAAGCAGAATTTTTCGCCCTTTTTAGGAGTAAAACTTAGTGAGCCAGAGCAAGCTGAAGTGCGGCCAAGCGTTGATCTGGTTAATCTTTCAGAATTATGAGAACTTAGACTATTGGCTGAGATCCAATGTTAATTTACGTGTCTGAAAGGTCGACTTGTACTGTGGTGTTGGGGGCCTCGTAACTTTATCAGTATATAGATGCAATGCAGATGAGGTTTTTATCAGATTTAAGTTGTTGGTTATCACTCCAGAAAGTAGGTTGACTTTTTTAAGACTGCGCAACATTTTGCTGTAAAAGATTTAAATTGTTCGGTTTTGCTCAAGAAAGCGACATTGGTTTATTCAGAAGAGTGAAGATAGTCTGATGCCACAAGAAGCGAGGTTAAATTATTAGAGGAGTGGTAGCGTGGCGCAACTTGTATTAATCTTTTCAAAGATACATAATTAGAGTTTAATTAATGTGAATATTTGTATGCAACTTCTTCAAAGCTTACGCGTAACCGGCAGATAGTATTTTGGACCGAACAGTTCAGTCAGCAGGAGACAGAAAAATTTCTTCTGCAGTGGTGTGAATAACACTTGGTGGACTGGATACTCGGATTAAATTTTTTTGTGAATATCGGTTGGCAAGCCTGTGAGAAAAAAGAATGGAAGTAGGCTATATGGGCTCCGATTCCCTAAAAATTTACTTTATTATTTTGGTAGTTTTTAAAACCTTACTGTCACCCCTTTTTTTTAGTTTCAGAAAACTTAAGTCGCCTGATGTATCCACTAAATGCAGATTGTGAATGCATAACTCTTATGACACCTTAAACCGCACGAATTGTAAGCAATTAAATCAGTTTACAGTAAAAAGGCAATTTGGGTTAACAAACTCTATACTAAATACTTAAATTACGAATTTGGAGGAGGCAGTTGAATACGTGTTTCTGGTAGTGGGAACTGGGTGGGTTGCACACGTGTATTTTTGCTTCGTTCACCTCTGCGGTGCCGGTATTCCCCCAAACGTTCCGAAATATCCGATGAGCCGATTACGGTGGCTGCACATTCATCCAGCACTGACAAACGGGAGTGCGTCTGTCCCTGCTTGACGACGAAATAATTTGCAGCGTTAATCGGAGCCGGTGCGCCTCGGCTGGAGCCCACTTGACGTGGGCAGGCAATCACGACGGCGCTCGCCACTCCTCTTAATTACGTCAGACCTGAGGGACTGTCCCACTCCACGTTTCAATATTCCCACCCTGCTCGGTAAGACACTTCGTTTGTAATTAAAACGGCTGCTCTGTCGGCATCGGTGAGCGTTGTTGGTCATGTGAAGACGGCAGATGAAGCCTCACTATCAACAAACAAAACGAGAGCATAAGTAATTTTCGTTACCATCTGCATATACACTTGAAAATAAAGAAAAAACATATCTATAAAAAGTGAAATTTATGGGGGAAATCTCAGAGAAATTTAAAATAAAAACTGGTGTAAGGCAGGGAGATGGGCCTTCCCCAATTCTTTTCAATTACGTTTTGGAGAGGGTAATAAGAGTATGGGAAGAGAAACTCAAGGAAAGGGGAATTCACCATGAGATAAGATTAGTTTCAAAACGCAAAGGGGTTGGGATAAACAGTTTGGCCTTCGCTGATGACATAGCGATTCTTTCTGAAAGTATAGAAACCGCACTCGAACAAATCAACCTTCTGAAAGATATAGCAGGAAAAGTTGGACTTCAGATCTCTTTTGAGAAGACTAAATTCATGACCAATATTATGGATTCACCCACAGTACTAAACCCAGAGTACGGAAAAATTAACAAGGTCAATAAATTTAAATATCTAGGTGAAGTAATTCAGATTAATGGGCTTGATAAAGAAGCAAATATATCAAGAGCAAGAAAACTAGAACTAGCATACCAATTGACAAAAGATACATACAATAAGAAGAATCTATCAAGGAAAACTAAAATCAAACACTACAACACAGTAATCACACCAGAAGGACTGTATGCCTCAGAATGCTTGTTCTCTATGAAAACTGGAGAGATAGAAGAGATAGAGAAAAGGGAAAGGAAAATCTTGAGAAAAATTTGAGGACCACTAAAAACTGAAAATGGTCAGATTGGACACCGGAGGAATAAAGATCTATACAAAGAAGAAGTAACTGAAAGGATGTCAGACATGATCAGAAAGAGGAGAATCAGATTTTTTGGTCAAATAATGAGAATGAATAACAATAGACTTAGAAAAAGAATTGTCAATCATGTTTACAAGAGTAAGAAGGGCAACCAGTGAATCCAAGGAGTAAAGAAAGATATGATTGAGATCGGAATAACAGAAGATTTAATTAATACAAGATAGAGCAACTTTTTGGAGATTTATCCAAAATTTCAAGGGTTTCCAGGAGAAGGAGAAGAGGAAATGTAGTAACATATGGACAGAAGAAAGGAGGAAACAGCAAACTGAGAGGATGAAGAACTATTGGAAGTCGAGAAAAGAAGCACGGGATTACTTTTTGTGGTCCTTAGATGGCCGATATCGAAGAGAAGATGAAGAAATCGTTGTTTTAAAGGCAACTATATTATCTTTGGTGGGATTGGAGAAAGAGCTCCAAGTTCGATTTTAGAACAGTGCTGATGTTCTTAAATATCGTATTCCTCAGGTTTTTGGGTCTGAGCATCGAGGAAAAATTTTTCCTCCTTCCTGGTACATCTTTTTATAAATATTGCTGTTTAAGCTTTTACAGTCATTCAGCCAACTTCACGACGGTTGTATTGATTATAAAAGGTTGTTTCACTTGTGTAGATTAATAAATACATATCATTCGTGAAGTATTCGTATTCACAACAGGGACGTACAAACCTTCACGCTTGAGACCCGACTCGAACTCGGTCGTTTAACATCTCTGCTTCCTGTGTTACGCCGTCATTACTTCAGTTTCGATGATGATAAATATGCCTGTAAGATGAGTGACGAAATTTTTAGTGGTTTAGTGGTATGGAAAGTGTCACTTAATTGTTGGAAGGCTATTCAAATTGTCAAAATCTGTTGGAGCTAATTTACCTCTGACAAAGTTTTTTGTGATCATTCCATGGTTCAGATCATACTTTTAACTGTTGGTCCCTTTGTGTTTCTGTTTAGTTTCCCAATTGAATGCCAAGAAATAAATTGTTAGATAAACTGCTATGTTATCATGCTATGAAAATGATGGTTGAATAGATTTGTGCAAGAAACCTAGAAAACAAAGAAATAGTATGGTCTAACACATTTTAAAACACACTCTTCCCGTAAATTCCGTAGTAGATGGAGGAATGGAGCGCCGTTAATGCAGATAATTGTAGACGAAGGGATTAATCGAAGGCAGAAACTAGTAGACGACAGCATAAACACGGAACCTGCCAGCTGGTGTATTGTAACGATTTACCGGTTCCAGTGCATTGTCGGGAAGGGTAATTATGTAATGTGAAGACCACGATGAGCAAAACAGTGAATTAATAATTCGAAGAATGTATGAAATGAAGGTTTGTGGACATTTAAACTGTTCACTACACTATAAGTGAGTAATGTTTTAAAATATATGTATCATTTTAAATACGACATTAAAATGCCTTTGTCAGTTGAATATTGAGAGGTAACCAAAATCGGTATGTTTGACTGAATGGTAAAAGTAGTCTGTTGTCCGAAAAGGAATAGTTACGGCAATTTTTAAAAATGCAATACTTTACTTTATTTTGCTTTATGCTCTTCGTCTGCTGTAGAAGATCTCAATTACCCTGGTAATGCTTCACTGCGAAATCATTCTCAGGATTTTGATGTACCTTTGTTTGTATTGATTGTTGGCGTTGCATGTTATAATAGACTGATTACATAAGATATGCAACTGCTCTTCTTCATTACTTCGCGAAAAGTGTAAGATTTATGTCCTATTATTTAATGTTACATTGCGTATTTGTGAGGCGTAAATTGGTGACCGATCAAACTTTCGGGTAAATAATTTCTGAAAGATTTCCAAACAGACGAGTAGAATGGTTTAACGGGCAGGCTTCTCCATGCAATTCACTTTGGCGGAACAATAATGAATTCAAATTGTTTTGTGGTCAGTATCAGTATCCAAACATAGGTCAAATATAGTTATGTATTTATTCATCTTTCTAAGCACACCGTTCAAAATAAGCTTTACTTCACAATTGCCTCATATAAGTTGAAATTTGAATAATTGGTGATAGATAAAAAATTATTAACGAATTTTGGAAAGTAGAAAACAAAATACAATATTTGGTTTCAGTTATATTGCATTACCCCAATCTTATTTAGAAATTTGCTGCTACTTCATCTGATTAATAAATGAGATGAAATCTACATAAATGTGAATTATTTTATTTTCTATAAAAAGCACATTCTGGAATTTTAGAATGCATAGTTTAAATTGTCCGTTATTCAGTATATTCCGAAATTAATTTAGAATATCTGGCTTCTATCGCCTCCTCCTCCTCCTACTTCTGAAATATGATAAACTAAGAAAACCGTACATAGACAGGAAGACAGAATTCAACCAATGATCAACTCAAGGGTTGCATAGTTAGTACTGCAGCACTGAAAGTCTTGACCTACTTGTCATTGCAAGCCGCTAAGTACTTTCATTATCGATATTTATATAGGTTGTTCTTATGAGGGGATATCATTGCTTATACGTTAAGGGAGAAGATACGTAGTAAGTAACCGTTGATTGCAGTTCATACTAGAGAAGTAATAAAACGAATACAGACTTGCTGAACCCAGAGGTTGGCGATATTTAGTACTTGGAATGATTTCTACGGTTTTGAATGGGCACGAGGGTTGCAACAATAAGTCGTGTCTGTAGCGCAGTTTCTACCTACCATCTCAACGCTGACGTCACTCCACCCTCCTACTCGATTCCAGAATACTAGCCAAGAGTAACATAAACTTTCTGTTCAAAAGGTATGGTGTTTCACTATTGTGTTAATACTTAATTACTTCCACTAATTACTTGGAGCACTACAAAGTGCAGCACTGTCAGGATTATCAAAGAGCAGTTGTATTGATCTGCTTAATCAGAGCAGTGTCACTGGTATGTTCAGAAATGAAATACAGTATAGTTACGCAATAAACAAATGTGCAAATGATCGCCCTTTACTGTAATGTCCAGATGGACTAATGCTTCAAAGGATTTTCGGTTTGATTGGACGTTTATCGCTTCATATTGTTTACGCAGATTCTGTTGATCCGCAAATGGTATCGAAATTTTCTGCCCTGGGTGACACTGCTTCGAAAATCACAGCACATTATATCACGAAGCGGCGGTCGAAAGTGGCGGAAATGATTGCTAATCGGCGGTTAATTCTGTTTTGTTTCACCCGTGTCATTTGATATTTGCGTTACGATCAATATGGAATTCAGTGTTTATAATGCAAATTATTTTTCATATCCCAAATCCAGATTTTTAATGCATTTATAACGAGAAAGTATCCATCTATTTTTACTATTTTTTTTTTGTTGTTGTTAATGAGTACGTAAAAGAAATTGCTCTCTGAAACAGGAATTGTCTTTCTTCATTATTATTTCGCCAACACCCGTTTTTACTCACCGAAAAAGGCCGTTATTTATATGATATAAAAATCTTAAGTTATTTAAGAATATAATCACAAATATATTAACTGAAAATATATAAAAAATAACAATTTCAGAAGACCATTATGGTGGTTTGTAAAGCAATAACAAATCTGATACTGAAGCTGTGGGGTATAGAAAAACACCAAGGTAAAAAAAAAGTATATTTTCAACGGAAACTTCATAGCAAAATACCTCAAAGTGAGAATAGATGCAAGTTTTGGAAGAAATTCTTCTTGGATATACCAAGATGTTTGGTACAACAGTTAGTCCGTTTTAGCAGTGATCAGCTGAGGAACTTTGATTAGAAGTGCAAATTAGAGCAACTTAAAGAAGACTTCAATAAATAATAATCAAGTCGAATGCGTCTTGGATGCTAGCTTCATGGATTGAGCTGAAGGCTCAGTAATAGAAGTGGTTGTCGATAATAACTTTAAAAAATATGTAATGAATAAACTACTGAGAAAATACTATCTGTAATGTATCCTATGATATAGCTGCTTAGCTGTAAAAAACCCAAGTCGCTGAAATCTTCATCCAGGATACGTCAACAAATAATGAGCACGCTCCGTGATTTTATAATATGTAGTAGTCTCAGGTGGTTGTGGCACCCTAGTCTAATCTGATGCCTTCATGAGGTTAGCAGGTTCGAGTCGTGGTGCTAAAAGAAATGTTCATAATCACGACTTGGTCGGTAGGTTGGGAAGGTGGTGATGCACAAATACTAATTACCAGATAATGCATCAAGGCCCTGCACAGTGCATTTTGAGTGAGGGCATACTGTCCGTTGATGGTGAATCTTCTGTCGGATGGGATAGTTAAACCTGACGGCCTCCTTGTTATCTTTCTCAAAAGTAGGCCAGCAACGAATTTGACCAACTTCCTCATGTCAATCTTTCACAAAACAAATAACACAATTTATTAAACGAAAACACATTAAGTCATCATCAGAAATAGTAACACCTACTAGGAAAATCACTCCAATTAAATTATCCTAGACATTTCCTTCAGCGCAATCATCGTTTTCTCTTTTTTTTTTTGCTTTTGTATTTATGGCTCGTCGATGTCTATTTAATTAGAGGTGGGAAATGACTGGTAACACGGAACGGGAAGGAATTCCGTCATGGCCTTTAGAAGGAATCATCCCGGCAATCACCTGGAGTGATTTGGAGAAACCACAGAAAAACCTCATCTGGATGCCCGGACTGTGATTTGAAGCAGCGTCCTCCAGAATGCGAGGCCACCACGCTCGGCAGCTACCATACCTTGTTCACCAGGTGTGGTGAACATCACGAATCTCGAAGGAACCTGAACCTCGTCTGCTGTGTATTATTATCTAAGTTTATTTGTTACTATATGTCTTGTAATAGTAGTGGGAATTCCCTTGTAGATAGGAATTAATTTGTAGTTGATCATTTAGTTTATAATGAATCATTAAAATTTATAAATTAATTTTTAGAGGGAATTCAAACATGAAATTAGCAAGAATCATCATGCTATCGGTAGTACAGGAAAACAGTCACAACATGACTTTTATTTAACCTCACTTGGCGATTACATATCTGGGCGAATGTTAATAGATGGTAGCATAAATAACAAAGCAACGCCAATAGGTACAATTAAGCGTTTTCAAG
>CM061920.1:198539398-198621853 GCA_031002005.1 Vandiemenella viatica
CTACATGCCGGCTTTTTAGAATAATCTATTCTTCTCGCATCTCTGAGAACAGACCATGGCAGTAAGGGTACTCTACATCTTTCTGGATTTCGACTGGTTTCTTTCATTTTTTATTTTCTTCCTAATTTAGCTTTTATCTTTCTTTTAATATTAGTGTGATGTCACGAACAAGACAGTATGTCAATATGGTTTACTTTTTACTTACTCTTATTCTTCTTCTGATAACTTCTTTTCAGTATGTTATATTGGCTTTGCAAACATAATTCCACACTTTTTAATTATTCGTTAGTTCCTTTTGAGAATTTCGTGTCTTACGTTCTGTATGTTACGTGTTTTTAATTTCTATATACAATTTAATGTCCGCCCTATTTGTTAGGGTGATTGCAGACCCAGTATGGTGTCTGGTGGCTGATTTGAGTCCTGTTGGTAGTAGAATTTTTCATTTTGAAAGGTTCATAGGTTTCAATGGCTGGAACCAGGTTTCACCCATTCCCTTCCTACACTTTTAGTCATTCACTACGCATGCAATACACTTAGAATACCCACATCATGGTCATCCAACAAATATGATAAAAGAGATGGTATGGGATTCGATGGAAGATAGGAGGAGGGTGAAGAAGGTCATGGGAGTGTACAAGGCGTATATTGGTGACGAGGTATGGAAAGATGTTGGTGTAGGAATTAAAAGTAATGCATAGAAGGGAAAAGATTACCATGACCACAAGCTGGCACTGGATTTCAGGCACAAAGGTAGAGGAAGATTCTCTTTTTTAGGTAAGGGTATCAGGGATTGGAATAAGTTGTCAAGAGAAATGATTAAAAATTTACCAAAAACATTGAAAGAATTTAAAGTTGAAATTTGTAGAAGACAAATGTAGGTGTGTGCCGGAAAGGGAGAAGATGGGTGTATAGATAAATTTTACCGTAGCGTGTGCTCAATTGCAATTAATTTCATATTCGACCAATGACACGTGAGTCCCTATATTTCACTTTTCAGCCATAAATACCCTGCGCAGATCACTGATGTTTGTGTGTGGTATTGGCTTCGAGTCTCCCATCGTACCCTATGGTGGTTACATGTCGGTAGCTGTCAATCATAATTCTTAAAATCACGAACGAGGTCGTGGGCATCCGCTAGTTCGCTAATAAAACTTAAGCAGATTCGATGAGCATACGTTACTAACTTCATTAATTCATACAGTTGGAAATAATTCCATATTTATATCAGGGCCAGGATTAAAACTAATATTATGCGGTTTAGCAAAAGCTGATTTGATTCCTGTATTTACTTTTAATTTGCTTTGAGTTCGATTGTGCCATCTACTGACGACAGCAACTTACTTACGTATAAGTAATAAACTACTAACAGGAAAATTTCACTCCCAATGAACGATGCGAACAACACACCGTTATCCTTGCATTATAAGTAAATTGTAATCTGTTGACCTAATTAGCGTGATCAATCTGCTGCTTTAATTTACAAAGACAAGCTTTATGATTCCACACTAATCGGTGATTATGACGTGTTTTGGATGGTTTGTCCCAATAACCATCTGTCACACTCGCAAGCTGCCAGTTCAATAATTTTAAATAATTTCTACAGTTATTAGAACATACCCTCGAATTAAGCGGAAGGTATTATTATCAAAACACCAAAGAAAATACACAGTTATAATCAGGCACATAAGGATTAATAACTTCTCTCCTTCAAACAAGTCATTACTCGTTTGATTTTACATTAGTTCACTACATCATTATAGCTTGCGTATACTCACAATACCAACTAACGTCACATAACATTTGCTTCGCTCGTCCGGTGAGCGACCTTCACCGCATAAATCTGCTGTCGAACTGTGTCGGACCAAAGATACTATTCAAGCATTACTAAAGACAAAACTAAAAATACCCCGATCACTGCTACGCACTACTACCTCTGGAATTCCCTAATATACATTTGATTACAAACATTTATACAACCAATCAGACTCTTTATAATTAATGAACAATTAAAATACTACAATAGCATAGTAATAATTAAGTCAGTACTAAAAAAAAAAAGATGAGGATGGCAACAAATGTTACAATGCGCACTATTTTTTAATGGAAGATCAAATACTGAGTGTAAACAAAGTTTTAGATAAATGGCAGATTCAAAAATATTTAGTTATATAGCTTGAACATGGTTCCTACTTAATCCAAATTTTCCTTCTATCCAGTTATGTGGCTTATACTGTTTACTTCTCCGATAGCATTTTCATGGTGTTTTCTCTTTTATAACATTTGCAGTAAATTGAATAACAGATTGGAAAAACATAAACTCCGAACAAGACCAACACTTGGTTTCGAAAGAATACCAAAATATACCTTAAAAATTAAATAACTCAAATTTGTGAGAAGCTTGCGATTCCTGAAAAACAATATTTTTTCACAGTATAGTTAAACTAGTATTAATGAACGAAATAAGCAGAGTTTTGAATGTTCCTGCTAAACGTTGGGTAACCTTGAGAAATTACAGAAATTCTCGACGAAATGCGCTAACAAATATTGAGGTTAAGAACAAAATTTCATTCGCTGTTTCAGCGCCACGTCACGTCATAATAGAATTTCGCAGATTATAAGTCAGTTCATTGGTTTCAAAATGATACATTCATTAGTTTAACACTGCTGCCATCTATATGCTAATTATTCTGCAGAAATCTGTCACCTCCTGTTGAAGAGTCGGCCAAAAGTTCTCCATTCTTTCATACCTAATCCAAAACACTAACAGCATTTTAAACTGAGCATACACAGTGTCCCTGTAGTCCAAACTTATATAAAAAATGTTTAAAAACACTTTTGCTTTGAGGAAAGAAACGGTAACCCACTCTAGTTACATTTCCGAGGGATGGTCTTAAGGAGAGAGGTAACACGTTCCTATGCCCGGGCACATGAGTATGCCTACACTTTGACAGCTATCAGATTAAAACTTTCAAAAAGACTATTGGCTGGTTGTTAGAGTGGAAGCTGATTGCATTAATTAACACCATCTCGTGACGAAGAATGGCATTATCAAACAAGTTAAACACTTTAAGTACTTAGGGGAAATTATTGGGAATACTAGAACTAAGAAGGAGGCCCACAAAACCCGGGCAGAAAATCTGCGAAAAGCATATACAATTACTTTGAGTACTTACAATAAGAAATCACTTTGCACCAAAGCAAACCCCGTCACTACCACACCGTCGTACTTACAGGAGTACTGTATGCGAGGGAGACGTCGTCATTAACTGTAAATGTCAAAGAAGTCGAAAAATTAGAACGGCTGATACTGAGAAAAATATTCGATTCCAAGATGCAAGGCGGCATCTGGATGCGAAAAACCTCAGAAGAATTTTATTCATTGACCGAAAGATTCACCTCATTCGCACGGAAAAGACGCATTAAATATTACGGACATGTAGCACGAATGGATGACTCGCGGCTAACCAAGAAAATTTTCGACATCGTCAACGGACCCCGACAAACCAAAGCACGCTGACTTATAGAAACCCAGAAGGACCTTCCAGAAGTCAAACTAGACCCTCTGACATCTACACGCAGAATATGTAGACAATTACACAAAAATTTGCCCCTAAGATCCCAACAGCAAAAAATCCTTAACTCAGAAATCCATGGACACAAGAAAGACGTCGAGTCCAGAGCGAAAGGATGAGGAGGTTTCGGAAGATAAGAAAAACAACAAGAAGAATAAGGAGAACAATGCAAATTAATGATTCCGCGCGCTCCTGAGTGGTATAAACGATAAAATAAATATATAAATAAAAATTAACACCATCTGCTCTTACGTTAGGTTTCAAATTCAAAATATTGCTTGCAATACGCATGGTCTTGAAATTTGTTTTTGCAAAAATCTCGGTACATATAGGAAACACAAATCCGAACTTTGTGAGGGTAACATAACTTGCGATGTCGGAACTGATGCTTGAGTTCCGTGGCTGCTGACGGGCGAACTCGTGTATCGGACAGATCCCATCTAGCCGTTAGATTCACACAGCGATTCCTTCCCTCAAGTCCACCCCGTGCTTCCAGCCATCCCCCTACCCCTACGCACACGCACACACACACTCACTGGACTCTGCCGCAACCCAAGCGGTTTACGCCGCGAGCAGCGATTTAATTACGATTTACTTCCCTCCCTCTCGGCGCCCGCGCGCTTTGCCGTGCTGGTTGCCTACCTGCGGCGGGCAGGCCCGTGACGCCCCGTATTTAGCATACAGGTCTGCCTGCCAGTGTATTGGCACCCTGCGGCGGTTGTCGGAATGTCGGTGGAGCGGAGGCAATCTCGGCATTGTGGGAGCAGGCTCGGCCTCGCTTCTACGTGCCACTGGAACTTCTCTCGTAAACACAACAGAACTCTTGGAGCAAACTTCTACACAATCTCAATTCCCATGCAATTGTGTGGTAAATGATTGATTTTTTTTTGCTTAGATCCACATTTCGTATAGTCAAAAACGTTAAGGTTCCATTTTAAATCAAAGATGTTTTAAAAAAACGATATTTTTTTTAAAAAAAAATAATGTCATGTTTCTAATAGCTACTGTGAAACAGCTGAATGCAGAAGGAGGTAAGAAGTCACAGCTTAGTTGCACAATGACTAAATGCAAACAAATGTCCTCCAATACAAAATGAAACAGAACCTCGGCATCTGAGGATGTCCATAATGAGATGAAGTTTTGTATATATGTTTAAACTCTGGCGTAGGTTGAAGATTGAGAACGTCTTCTAGAGAGATTTTGCTGGTTTCTTAGAAATTTAATTATTTCTACAATTTCACTGACGATACTAGATGGTGAATGAAGGAAGCTAAAAACTATTGTTAAGGTAAATGTTATTAGTCAGATCAATCCCATCTTCTTCATTACTCATCTTCTTCAAAAATTTGTTTTTATTGGGTACATTTGTTTCTTTTCTCACCAGTTCTCCAACCAGGAATAAGAGAGTCTCCGATGTCAGTAACATTTTCTTTGATAATTTGGATTTGTTCTCAGTTCTGAGATGACCGCATTATATAATACAGAACAATTTGGTATTAACTAGATGTATACCCAATACAATTCACATCAACAAACCAAACTGTGTTTAATATGAGAGATAAGTCTTTCCCGGCGTATCTTTGATATAAATTCTTTCGCGGGTTTGCCGCCGGATTACATTTTTAACCGACTTCAAAAAAGGAGGAGGTTCTCAATTCGTCTGAATTTTTTTTTTTTTTTTTGATGTATGTTCAGCGATAGCTTCGGCAATTTTGAACCGATTTAAATGAAATTTTTATAGTGGATAGAGTATACCTCCAAAGTGGTCCCATATGAATTTCATTGAGAAACCACCCCTTCTATCCTTTACACCCCTTAATATTTATACAAATCCACACTTTTTATCCGATTTTGATGAAACTTTGGAAATGTGTAGTAAAAATAAACAGAAAAATACTGTCAACTTTTGGTTTGAAAAACCGAACCCCTCTCCCCCTATCGACCCCTTAATTTTTGCCAATTTTATTTATATAAAGCTAAAGTCGACACCATTTAACTGATCTCCATTAAAGTTGGCATATACATGTAATTTTTCTTGGAAAAGGTTTCTGACCCAAAAAAATTAAAAATACCCTTCTCTCCCTTTACACCCCTTAATTTTTATACAAACTCACATTTTTTTATCCGATTTCAATGGAACATTGGACATGTATAGTCAAACATAAAGAGAAAAATGCTGTCAACATTTGGTTTGAAAAAACAGAACCCCTCTCACCCTATCCACCCCTTAATTTTTGCCAATGTTATTTATATAAAACTGTAGTCGACATCATTTAACTGATCTCCATTAAAGTTGTCATATACATGTAATATTTCATGGTCTAGGTTTCTGACCAAAAAATAAAAAAAAAGCCACCCTATCTCCCCCTTTACGCCCCTTAATTTTATAGAAACCTATATTTCATATCTGATTTTGATTGAACATTTCCAATGTATACTTTAAAACAAACAGAAAAATCTTTTAATCATTTGGTCTGCCAAAGCTCAACCCCTCAACCTCTCTTCCTCCTACCAACCCCTTCATTTTTGTCAATTTCTTTATAATAGCTACAGACGACACCGTTTGACCTATTACCATGAAAGTTGGCGCTTATATGTATTTTTTCACGAGGAAGGTTTCTGACCAAAAAAAATCAAAAAACCACCCCCACTCCCCATTAAATCGTTTAATTTTTATACAAACCCACAGTTTTTATCCAGTTTAGGTAGAACTTAGCTAACTTTTACTGTAAAACAAAGAGAAATATAATGTCAGCTTTTGGTTTGCAAAAACTGAACCCTTTTCCCCGTTTCCGCCCCTTGACGTCAATTTTTTTTTTGAAAAGCTACAGTTGACACCATTTGACCGATCTTTATGAAAGTTGGCACATATATGTATTTTTTTATAGAGAAGATTTCTGACCAAAAAAATAAAAAACAAAATTCCCTAGCTCCCCTTCCTCATCAATTAATGTTTGTAAAAACCCACATTTCAATCCGATTTCGGTGGAACTTCGCATGTGTATACTTTAAAGCAAATAGAAACAGAAACATACTACTCCCATTACTTTGACAAAAACACAAACTCTATTCCCCTTTCTACCCCTTTAATTACTGTCAATGTACATTATATAAAGCTACCGTTTCTATCTAATTTTGAAGGAAGTATGCACATGTATACTTCAAAACAAACAGAAAAATACTGTCTGCATTTGGTTTTGAGAAGCCAAATCTCTCTCCCCCTATCCACACCTTTAATCTAACAAAGCACTGTTTCTATCTGATTCTGAAGAAAATTAGCACACATTTATTTTAAAAAATACATAACAATTGTGTTTAACTTAGGTTGCAGAAGCCCAAACCCTCTTCTCTTCTACCCCCACCCCTCCTAATTTCCAATGTCCTTTATAGATACCTACCGTTTTAATCAGATTTCGATGGAACACTGCAAATGTATACTTATGAACAAAGAGAAACATTCTGTTTACAAAACCCAACTGCTCACTCCCTTACCCCATTTAATTTTTGTAAATGTTCTTTACACAAAGCTACAGTTTTCATCTGGTTTCGATGTAACTTTGCACATATATACTTTAAAACAAAGAGAAAAATACTTTCCACACTACCGTAACAAAAACCAAACTACTCGTCACTTCCACACCCCTTAATTATTTTTTTTTATACATACCTAAAAATTTTGTATGATATCAATAGAATTTTACAAACGTATACTTTAAATGAATCAGAAAAGACAGTCTACATTTGGTATAGAAAAGCCCAATCCCTCTTCTCCTTTACCCCCATCACTTACAATTTCCAATGTTTTTTTTACAAAATCCACAGTTTTAAGTAACGTCAAAATCAATTAATCTATTTTTAAGTCATTGCAGAATATTTATAAAATGTATGTATCCTAATGTCACAACTTGGACCCCAAGCTTTTACGTTGTGAAAACCAAGTAAAAATCTATATTTTCTGTGTGATGCCGGAACGAACAGATATATTCCAGAGACAGATTTGTGTATGTGGTATGTATTAATGTCCAGATGTTACATGTTTCGATTATCGAGCAGCAGCTTTAACAGATGTTATGATTAGATCGAAACACTGCCTGGACCAAAATGTAAACTGACATTCCTTAACACAGCATCCAATTCACCCCATTCTCAAAGTTGTTGTAAAGACAGATTTTTTAAAGCATTCGCTTTATCCACTGATCTACCAGGAAGTTCGCAAAATGAGAACTGCTGTGGCATATTTAAACACAAATTAACTATAATACCACTAAAAATTTAAAAATAAAATAATTGTTTAAAAAACATAAAAACCGCCTTCAAAAAAGAGCACTGAAAATTTTCAAATAACTTTATACGTTGCTTAGAAGAAAGTAAATCTAAATGGACAATATTTTACATTACTGTTATTGAAATTTTTACATTAATTAGTTATTTTTGGAGTCGGTGCCAGCCAAAGCAAGAAAAACAAAAAGATAAAAACAATAATAAATAACATTCATACATAAAATATCATGTTACTACTTACCTACAATTAATTCTAGAAACATTTTTCAACCCAACTGAAACATATAGATGATACACCGATATTATACTAACTATAAAGAGTTTAGTGCATGATGCAGACACTGTAGCGCCAGAGATATGCCTGGATGACCAACGAGGCCGAGCCACAGAAAACATACCGTTAATTTGTTTCCCTAAGCTGTCTCCCGCAATAAAAACTATCTTCCTCACAACATGCTATAAAATATTTGGAATTTTTGTTCGTACTCTCGGTTTGCCTCGAACACTAAATAAAGTTCAGTAATTCGATCTGCGCGATCTGACAGCTGGCACCGACTCCAAAAATAACTAATTAATGTAAAAATTTCAATAACAGTAATGTAAAATATTGTCCATTTAGATTTACTTTCTTCTAAGCAACGTATAAAGTTATTTGAAAATTTTCAGTGCTCTTTTTTGAAGGCGGTTTTTATGTTTTTTAAACAATTATTTTTCTGCTGACAAGCTTTCGGCGACTTGCACTGGAACAACAGTTCAGTTTTTGTTGTTCCTTTAGATACAACGGACCCGATGATGGCGGCAGTGCAAGTCGCCGAAAGCTTGTCAGCAGAAAATGTAATCCGGTGGCAAACCCGCGAAGAATTTATATCAAACTGTGTTTGTTATTCGTCTTCAGTCTTGCAACTAAACAAAAAGTTATTTTATGTCATACGCATATTTTACTTATTTAAGATAATACTACGTTCAAGTACGAAGCTGTAGGCAGCTATATATTTCACATTATTATTTCTCCAAAATTATTTCATACTAGAACGATACATGTTGACATTACACATGAGTTTTGATAAACAGTCTTCGAACTGTGTAAAAAAGACCTGGTGATAGATTACTATCCTATAAACCAAACGCTTCTTCCTGTTGTGTTTCCATATGGACAAATCCAGGCCGCACCAAAGGTTGGGGGCACACATTTTTTAAAGGTCACTGCATCTATCTGACTTGCCTCTTTAGGTGAGCGTGTTTTCCCTCAAAGGGATCTGAGAAATGAACGTCCATTACATATCTTTAAGAGGAGGAAACTTTTTTGTGGGGGCGTTTTAAGGTTAACCGCTCGCTACTTGCTAGGGTGCCTCACACGCAGATCCTTGTGGGAATATTCCCCCATATCTCAACGAGACGCCACCCTCAGTCGCCATTCGAGCGCATAAAGCCCCGGGTGCTAACAAACGCCCAGTGGTACACACAGCAACAACGGGGCGTCGGGAGAGAAATGGCCTGCCAGGAGTCGATGCGAAATGCAGTCGATCTGTGTAGAGCGCCGCGTCTCCCTCCTCTCGTTTGCACACTTTGCCGGGAAATGGGCTGCTGATGAATCGATTTTCGCCGCTGGCGGGGAACATTTTTCATTCGGTCCGTTCCTACTTTTCCGTACCGGCAGCAGTGGTCGAAGGCTTGAGGTTGTAGACCTGGTGATTAATTACCTGTCCTGCGTTCCACAAATACCCGAAACTAGGTATATTTTGGCCTCTTTCACAGTCAGTGGGGCGGTGGAACAATTCTTAAAAGATGATGTTAATGATCAAGTGTCATAACCGCAAAACGCCGCTCACACGTAATGATTCTGATATCTGATCTTGACCTTTTTTTACGCGAAAATACTATTAATTCGTTTCAATCCTTGAGGATAAGTTTGCCTGTTCGGGCAGTCCTGTTATTGTAGATCTGGCCTCGCATTCTGGGGGACGCGGGTTCGAATCTCCGTCTAGGCATCCAGATTTGGGTTTTCCATGGTTTCTCCATCACTCCAGGCGAATGCTAGGATGCTTCTTTAAAAGGGACATGGGTGAATTCCTTCCGTTCTTTGTCCCCAGTACTATCCCGCCTCTAATAACATCGACGTCAACGAGGCGTAAAGCCATAAGCAAAACAAAAAAACATTGTAGAAACCCTTAGTTTGGAATAGCGTATATCCAAGCTGTGATATGACTCAAACGGGTCACTTTCAGTAGCATTATCCATTTAGCAGAACGGTAAAAAAGTTCCGGACAGACATGTCTGAAGAGTAATAGTGCGTTTAGCAAATAAGATATAACTAACGACTAAAGGATTAGAACCGGAGTGGTTGAGGGACCGTATGCGAGGAAGCAAATGCTAATGCTACAAATTCTTCGCGGGTTTGCCGCCGGATTACATTTTCTAATGACAAGCTTTCGGCGACTTGCACTGCCGCCATCATCAGGTCTGAAAATACAACGGACCTGATGATGGCGGCAGTGCAAGTCGCCGAAAGCTTGTCGTTATAAAATGTAATCCGGCGGCAAACCCGCGAAGAATTTGTATCAAAAATACGCCGGGTAAGACTTATCTTTCATATTAAATGCTAATGCTTTCAGCATTCATTTCTTTAAGAGCTTAACGGGAAAGTACTGTCATGTGGCTCCGCTCTTCCGGATAAAAAATTAACGCTAGGTCACAAACTGGCTACCCTTAATTAAAAATTGTATGATTTATTTGTTTCCACAAGAGAACTGAAAGTTAAAGATTCTTTTAAGCGACATAATATTTGATTTTTACAAACTTCTTAAATAATCGGAGTGCTATTCCTACAATTCGGCCTTACAATATTTTCAGTTATGCGGATTATATGTAGTTTTAATTTGGCTAAAATCCAGGTGTGGACAGTTTTCTTTTCGATGTGCAGTATATTACCACATACTTTCCCAGTATAGAGTGTATCATATAAATGCCACTATTCCTTCAAATAATTATCCACTTATTTTCATATTTTGAGGTGTGAAATAAACTAGAGCACTTTAGTGGTGCTGAGTATATGTCGAGCAACAGCATATATATAAGGGGTAAGATATACAGTTTCGAGTACGTGGCTTCAATTGAAGTGAGCTGCGATTAAAATTGAAATTCTGTCACTTACATAGACAAAGCACACAATGTCTTACCCTTCGCCGAGATGCCTAAAACCCGCAATCAGAATGGAGGAGTAGTAGAAGTAGTTAATCAAATTCTCATATCACGGCTGAAATCATTGAGTCAATGTGTGCGGTGCGGTGCGGTAAGTGGTTAGCTGGCTCAGGTTCCTGAAGAATGTTTTCTCATTTGACTCTTGCCAAACAAGGCACACAAGGATTAGGTTACCAATTCAGAATCAGCAGTTTGTATCCCAACGTTCTATCTCTCACCCCAAGGTTCTGTGCATTGAGTTTATTTTGAGGAGAGTGCATATGAACAGTGATTCATTCGCCAAGTGAGGTCGCGGAAGTAATCCGGAAGAGCAGACCTCATCGGCTGGTTGTCTGTGGGCTACCCCTACTATCTTCTTTCATGTTCATACACACCACATGTTACAGCACACTTCACTCCTCATTGTCACCTACACATACAACAACGTCTAAAGCAGGCCAACCTGCGGCCCGCGTGATTCATCACACCTTTACAAAATATATTTATTTTATAAAGGCCAAAGTGGTGAAAACCAATGTATTAAAAAAATACATTATTTATGCATCTATATATTCAAACATTATATGTCGAAATTATGAGTATCATTATTATTATATTATCTATATGTAAGAATAATAGGAAACACAATAATAATAATTAATTATGTTTCAATTTTTCACTATAAAAAATGTCAATAGTGGGTCTAAATCTAATGTGCGGATATATAATTTTATAAGCGGCCCGCGGAGTTATGATGCATTTTCAAAGTGGCCCGCAAGATCATTTGGGTTGGCCACCCGTGGCTCTAAGGAATGGAAATGGCTACCGTATTTCAGGTTTCAAATCTACTCCGAGTGAAAGCATGAATGATTCCTCCAAATGGACATGGCCGAATTCGTTCTTATTCCTAGTCCTAAAACTCATACCAGCTATAATTATCAAGATGTTCGCGAAACGAAAAGCATCAAGCAAGAAAAACATAATAAAAAAATTATGACGTTACTCCAGGAGTAAACGAAAGAATTTTAATGGTACACAAAAATAAATGGAATCCAAAGTCAGAATCAATAAGGAAAGGAGATGATAACACTTTAACATAAAAGATATTCATTTGCCTTTGTAAAAAAATTAACAACAAGATTCACGAGGTCAAGAAAGATTTGGAAAGAAACAAGGAAAGGAAAAACTATAGGAAGAGAGATCTTTAAGTATGGAACGATTCATTGGCAGAAGAGGGAAGAAATCTGTTCCGAAGTGATAGTAGGAGAGAACGAAAAATGATGGGGGAATATCGAATTATACGCAAGAAACAACAAGAATAAGGGATGAAGAATTGAAACTGCTCCTTAGTCACAGCAGGCCTCATCAGTAAGAAGAAGTAGGAGCCCAAAGTAATAAGCAGACACATAGACAATTTTTTCTCATTTACATATTCATCTTTTTTGGTTATAACTCATCGGTCACCAAATCGTAAATTACCGAACGGGTCGGAAAAAAGATGCAGTTTTCACCATACGCATTCGCAACTGACAGTTACCAACGTACGCTTCTGTACAAGTCACGCGAACACAACATTTCGCGTCAACTAAATCCGAGTTATCCGTTTTTAATACGCAGTCATTAGCCGGCTGGCGCTCGCTGTTTTTTGTCACCAGCGCGCACAACACACACAGAGGCAATTATTTGCGAGAGGGCAGTTTCAATAAGCGCGGCCGCCGATGCGCACATTTAGGCCGCGGCAATATAATCCGCAGTCGTAAATGCGTGTTAATGTGTGTGCGGCGCGCGTCTGCGCCGTCTGTGGTTCCCAGAGCCGCGCTAGCAAATTTAATACTTACGCTCGGCAGAGGGCATTTCACCCGCCGTACGTCGCGTCCAGACGGCCAAATTGGAGCCGGAGACAAATTTATTGGCGCCCGACTCGGTGGACATCATTTCGCCCACGCGATGCCACAGCAGTTCTTTTCCCTCGTATTTTACCCTCCACTGTTTCTTTTTCCTTTTTTTCTCTCCCCCGTTTTAATTTTATGTCGTAGCCTCAGCCGTTTCCACTGTCACAATGTTCGCACACTGAACCCAGCATACTCGGGGAATTACGGTTTTAATTTAGGCTGACAGATTCTGAACATCTGTCCGAACATCTGTTCTCTTCTTTTTGTTTCACACGCCGCCGTCATCTATTATGTTTTATTTGTCCCATTTTTTCCCTCTTACGCGTTTTTATGGCTGCCCTGCCGCAGTCCCCATTTCTGGCACAGATATTTTTGTTTAGAGTACTTGGCTGCGTTTTTTTGTTAAACCCGGGTAAAGTTTTCGTTTGCGCCGTAAGGACAGGCAAGAATTTTAAGTGCTTGACGCGCAATATAAATGGTAGTTGGCTTATGAGAGCAGCCCTGCGTTTCGCGGCGCGACAGTCATGTGTCATCAATTACGTGGTCGGCGACGCGTCCGGAAGCGGCGTGCGACTGGCGCTGCCTGGCGGCGCGGAATGGATTTAATTGGAGCGGCTGTTGCTTAAAATAACAAGCGCACACAGTCACGGCGGAAGGGAAAAAATGAGGCTGGAAGCGAGCGAGCTCCGTGCTTTGTGGCGCCACCGACAAAGCTCTTAGCTGCTGTCCTCCACAATTTCCGCGGTTGCTAATCTGTTTAACCGATTTTAAGAGAACTGCCTTCCGTTTCGTTTATATCATTAAGTTTTTAGGTAATTCAGATTTAAATTATATTTATCCAAGAAGCAACATGAAACAAATAACCTGAACATTGTTGTTTCCTCAGCATACTGTGCCTGGTTTCCAATATGCTGGCGCCATCATACGTGTATATTACGTAATTTCTGGAGAAAACTAGTAATATTTAACATAAAGCTAGGTGCAGCCAGCAACTTCGTTCGCGAGTGCTGTTAATCTATAGACCTCTTTGTTTAACCCATATCACCAATATCGATGGTCCACTGGGGAATAATACGATGCTTTTGGCACAATGAATTTACAATAAACATTTAGACCGCGAGAAGTAAATTACCTTTATTCTGATTAGTGGGTTATTGTATCGTAAATTTCTTAGCTTTCTGATTTCGTCAAAATTAAACATACTACATATTCCCACTGGGACCAGTTTTGTTCAAAATCCGACCTGTAGTTTTTGATTAAAACTTGATCATCCAGATAGAACCAAATTTAGAAAACAGTTGATTCCTTCTAGGTATCATATTATAAACAGTAGCCATACTCTTTTTTTTATAAAATATCTTGTACCTACAGAATTTTATTACTTTACAGCCTTATTATATTTCTAGTTTATGCCTTGTAAAATATTCTCAGGACATACGTAATAGTTTCCCTTTTTCTTGTATTAGAAATTTAGTAAGGAAGATTTTCTGTTGGTTTGAATCCACGTAAATTTACTCGTATCTTTCGAAAAAGACTTTTCTCCGGTTTCTGAATGACTCGAACAGTTTAGCAGTCGTTATCCCGTTTCCGAAAGTGATACTATCTTCAACATTTGTTTCATTTGTAAGACTTTAAATCTATATTACAATTTATATATAGACATCTCTCTTACGTTCTTCACAAGACAGCAACGTATCGGAAAGAGAATGTGCGTACCATATACATCTCCATTGCTTATCTTTATGCTACTGGACGCCATCAACGAAAAACATAAATTTTTGGAAATCTGTAAGATACTTCACTTTTTTATATATCTCTGACGTCCACGCTGTGAGACTGTTTTAAGATTTTTGAATTTTTAATATTGATCACATTTTACCAGATATTTTAATTTCATTCGTCAGTCCTCCCTCGTGTGAGTTTATTAACTCGCAATAAACATTGTTGCTACTCTATTTAAGATTTCATTGTTGTATTGAAAAATTAAACCTACCAACAACGACGCACTCTTGTTTTCCCTCCTTTCTTTTACGTTATATTATTTCGTAATGTTATTTGCTACCAAAAGTTACAAATTAAAACAATACAATCAGTTCGTCACTAAAGGTGTAATTATAATACCTCTAATTTGAGACATCACCTCGCTTAACTGAAACTGATATTCATCAGACAATCTATAAAACGAAAACCGGGAATATTTGTTACAGAAAAACTCAAAAACTACTGCGCAGATTTCGATGGGGTCTTCACAGTATTAAAGCTTAGAAACTACAATGAATTGTTTGGTATCTCTTATGCTTCAGCGTTACATAGTGCTGGAGCAATAAAATAAATTCTGAAGGTAGAGCGTAAAATACCAAAGGCCTAATACCAAATAGATGTTGCATATATCATACTTCGTAAAAAATTGTAGCCGCATTATCCCATCTTCCGATTTTTTTCCTTAAATTAAGCTTATTTAGTTTTTAAACCGCATAGATGACCCCCTAAACGCGGAGAAGAAACCGTGTAACGAGGAAAACACGTAAATTAATAATTACGAAATAAACGCCAGAGAACATCGTTGCAGTCGAAGTTATCTCTTGCAACGAAGCTACAGTCTCTGACAACTAACAGAACACATGCATTACAACTGCTATTCAAGTGAAAATGAACCTTTAGTGTTATTAATAAATGAAATTTTGGGAACTGATTCTGAATATTTGATATTTAAACTTACAGTTAGGGAATTTATTTTAATTTTGAGTTCAATTGCTAGATGAATTAGCATAATGAGAAAATTTTAGCTCCAGCGGCAGATGAGGCAGCATAATCAGACATATCTAATGTTTGATACTGTGGAAACTTAGTCAAAATCGCCTCAACAGTTTTTAGGTCATGCTAGATTATTCGTAAAGTAAATGTGTGGTAACTTCTTAAAACATACGTTACATTGTAACTTTGACCCCTAGTTTTCAAATTCTGATAATCAATTCAAAATCTGTATTTTTTTTAGCTATGCCGGAAAAAACAGACACATTTCAGATATTTTTTATGTATGTGGAATGTATCAACGCACGTACGGTACATATTTCGATTTTCGAGCAACAACATCAGCAGATGTTGAAATGTAACATGGACCCAAATGAAAACTGACATTCCACCCCAGATCATCGAACCCATCCCATTCTGAGAGCTGTGCGGGTAAATCTACGTTTAGTTTAGTACCGGAAATGGCTGGTACCAAATTAATGAAGGCTGGTAGACATGAATCTTTTGGGACGATTATAAATAATGTACGAGTAAATCAACTTCAACCCACCCCTTTCTGGGTTTTTTGCGGCTGAATCTAAGCTTGCATTAATTCCGGAAATGGACGGCGCGAATTTTATGAAACTTGGTACTCATATTTCCAGTTGGGTGAGTAAAAATAATGCACAGGTAAACAGTGGCCAACTAGACCGGGCAACACCGAGAACTCTGCTAGTTTGTTTGTGTATTTACTTTTTTCCTCCTGAATGTTCTACTGTCAACTCACGTGCTGTTTACAACGATCTGCTTTAACGCTGTGAAATGAGCGTTCCCATCTTTCTTCCAATCTGTAGGATTTGTCTTAATACACCGAGTGTTTCTAACTGAATATCGGGGTTTTAACGCTTTGTAGTATTGATTACATAAAACACTAAATTATAATTAATATATGAAATGAAAGAGCAACTCAAACAGTTCTGTTTGTTGGTACCTATGCGCATGTGCATGAAATGTTTCCTCCGTCATCCGTTAGAAAGCGCTAGTAGCAAAAATGGCGACTAGTGAACAGAAAGCTTTTTGTGTTCTTCAGTTTGCAATGACCGAATCTGTAGTTACTGTCAAACGTGCGCTCCGGATTAAGTTCAGATGTGATCACTCAAGTGATAATAACATCGGTAGATGGTATCATCGGTTTGAAATACCGCTACCTTTGCAAAGGGAAGAGTATGGGATGATCAAGGGTTGGTGAAGAGTGTGTTGAGAGAGTGAGAGAGGCATGTCATGAATTAGCAATTCCGGTGACGACTGTTTGGAATATTTTACGGAAACGCTTACAACTACGTCTTTATCGTTTGCTATTGTTACTGCCTCTAAAGCCTAAATACCATGGTTTGGTGCCAACCTTGAACATGAAATGTTGTTGCACGACGATGAAGATTTTCTGCATCATGTTGTTTTCAGTGATGAATCGACATTTCACCTCAGTGGACATGTGAACACTCATAATGTGGGGCTCAGAAAATCCTCACGAGATGGTACAATTACAACGAAACTCTCCTAAACTCAATGTTTTTTCGGCGGAAAGTTAATTGGCCTTTTCTCGTTGAAGAAACAACTGTAACTGGTACTTCCTATCTTCATGCGCTAAAACTACGCCTATTTCCGCAATAGGTAGAAGACGAACCAAATAACTTCATTTTACAGCAAGACGGTGCACCGCCTCACTGCTATAAGGACGTACGCGATTTGTTGAACTTCACTGTACCCGACTGCTGGATTGGCCGCAAAGGGCCCAAAGACAGAGTTTGTTTCGCATGGCCTCCAGGATCTCCCGATCTTACGCCATGTGAGGGTTCATAAAGGACCGTGTGTATGTGCCTCTACTACTAGCTGACGTACCCGATCTAAGAAACAGGATTGAGGCAGCTGTTGCAAAAATTACACCACGAACACTAACGAAAGTTTGGGAAGAAATGGACTATCGACTTGATATGTGCCGTGTGACGAGAGGTGCTCACATTGAACATTTGTAAGCATGTAGGTATAACTGAGTTGATCTTTCATTTAATGTATTAATTATAAAGTTACTTTTTATGTAATAAATACTACAAAGCGTTAAAACACCGTTATTAATTTAGAAACACACTGTATATTACGTTATCCAGTGTGAAATTTACATTTATTAGGTTGAAAATGAAATCCTCACAGCTTTCCCAAAAAGCCAAATTGCATAAATCCATTTGTGGCTATAGCCAGCTCGCACCTTACGGAAAAAGAAACCACAAAAGCTTATAACATGATTATAAATTTCAGCTACCAGTGATAAGAATGTTAAGCTAATAATATAGATAACATTAGCTTCCTCAACCTTAACACTTATTGCCTTCCTAATAATTTCTATTGAAATATCATATGTTCTTAACCTTAAAAGCTATTTCATTAAATGTTATCCACTTATCTCATATTATAAACAAACAAATACCAAAAATTAAAAGTCGTTAAATTCGCATTCCGTATTCCTCTAAATAGACATCCGCTTTCCTTAGACACCTTCGTGGTAAAAAACCTGCATATTTTTCTCATTGGGGATCACTATCTCTTATCTTATTATTCCGTCATAGATGTATCGAAGAATATAAATGTTAATTTACTTCCTCTAGCTACCTTAATATCCAAGTTAAACATCCTAGCTAAACGGTCGGTTGGTTAAGAGAGCGTTCAGTTAATAGTATTGTACAACAATTGATGAATCTTAATATTTGTTGTGTATCAGCTAATGTACAGTACATAGTAAACAGAAAGACATTAAATATACACAAAAAGTAAAAGCTAATATTAGCTGACAGCAAATTTTATGAAGGAATTATTGGTGTAATGAAAGTTTGTTGGAAATCTTCTTGGCACACAATGGTTTGTTTTTTACAATCAATAGCAGGATCAAGTTTATTCTACTCTACAAACTGATAAATACTAAGTGAGAACATTAAATAGGGAAGAAAACCTTCAGAATTAAATATTATTACATTGACTTCTATGTAATATATTTTCTCATGTACTTTGTCATAAAACATCTTAACTTATTTATAAATTCCCAGGCAGACAATGTCAATACAAAACTAACTTATCCAAAACACATCCATAATTGTCATTAGTACAAAGATGAGTTAATTGTTCTGGGGCATATCTTTCAGTAATTTAGTGATTCACGAGGAATCACAAATATTGAAGGAGGGGGTGGTGTCAACAATATTGAGTAAAAAAGTTTATTAAAGCATTAGTTCGATTACTATTCGTTTTGGAGGTGCAGGAATATTAGGCATAAAATAAACATCAGAAAATGATCAAGAGCACACAAATGACTTATCAAAGCACTATATTCATGCCAAAATACACTCATATTTTGTAACAGGTTAAATAAAAAAAATTTAAATTCCACGATCGACTGCAATACACAAATTGAAGCACTTTATTGATGCTTGAAGTCGAAAGGTACAGTCCCGATTTTTGTTTGTGAGGATGATTGCAAAACGAAGTGTACAAAGAAAAAAAGTCGCTCGCATTGTAAACACTGCTATCCTCATAAAAGTACTCAAGAGAGTGTAACGTACCCTAGTATCGTTTCCTTATTTTGTAGAGAACACATCTGAGTGTTTATCATACTTTCAAAATAATACTTTTCCTGCACCAGACCAGTACATAAGGATTTCCTTAATCCCTCTTTGTCCGTTGCTGGTTTTAGTTCGATACTCACGCTGTAAATCAAATTATTATTAATCAAATTCTTACCATACAAACTTTAAACCAATTCCTTTGTCTATATCTGAATTTCAATCTCAGTATCAAATAAAACACTTTCTACTTATCTCATAATTCCTATATTTTCTATTAAACAAAGAATTATCATTTCCAAAGTCATATTCCATTATCTTTATCAAAACTCTAAACCTTCTGCCCTCAGGCTAATATTTTCCTCTTCTTAATCCCGCCAGGATTCTTCGTGGCTTCCATCTAGCCATTCAGTTTCATCTTTTCTCTTAAAAAATGTTCTATCAACAACCAACTAGTCCTCTTCCTTTCAAACCTTTTCTTCAACTCTATATCGGCTGTTCTTTATTTTCCAGAGATCTCATTATATTCATCTTGACATACTTTGACCTTGGAACTTAAAAATCAGTGTTAGTATATACAATTACAATTATAAAATAAAAAATAGCTTTATTAATGTCAAAATCACAAAATGTGAGGTTGTGTACCTCACAAGAGCTACACAAACTGTTGCGAAGAGTGTATTCAAATCTATTGGGTGATTTTCGAACTTGATTTAAACTTTTGTAAAATATGCATCTGTTTTTGCATGAATAAAGTACTTCAAAAAGTTATTTGTGTGCTCTTGATTATCTTCTGAGAATTATTTTGTGCCTAACATTCGAGAATTTGAATCTCCAAAACGAATGAAAATCTGACACATATTTATACGAACTTTTTTACTCAATATTTCTCATACTACCTCCTCCTTCAATAATTACCATTCCTCCTGAATCACTCTGAATACATTTTTTCACCTCATGAAACTATTTCTTTTGTTTTATACCCAAAAGGAAATTACGACTGGGACACGCTAACGTTTGGTTTAAAATCTTCGCAATACTAAATTAATTAATTATTATATATGATTCACTTTAGAACGTAATTTTTTATTTTAAAAGTGAGAGTGTATGAGAGAGTAGCTAAGCATGTATATTTTTTTGGGGAGGGGGGGAAGAAATTCTTATTAATTGTATATCTTTATAAGTAATTTCTAGGATGGTTACACGGTAACGCATCGTCTTAATTAACGCTATGTTTCCTGTTTCCATAAATTTTGTAGATTAAAAGCTTGCAAAAAAATTAATTTATATATCACGCATGAGCCGGGCTGTTTTAAATAGTGCACAGTGGAGTAAAGAGGCGAACAAAATTACATACCTTCCACAAGCAGCGCTTAACGAATTACAAATAAAAAATAAAAAAAATTCAGAGGGAAGCGGTGACCGCTACGGACGATAATGAATGGACAGACACTGAAAGCGGAGCAGGGCAGCGCTTAAACGCCCTCACTCGGAACACTGCGGAAATATAAAATAATGCCACGTAGCATTATCATAACATCATCTCCTCCGTCTCTTGGCATTACTAATTTTTTCCGTTATATCATAAATATATAACTCTGTTTGCTCGCCGCAATTTAAAGTCTAAATTAATCCGCCTATCAACTGAATATGCAGAAATGAATTAGAAATTCAGTTGGGAAAGAACATGGTGTATAAATGGTTTTCATTTGGTTAATTTATTTATTCATACAGCGTGCTTCATACACCACGTCCTGAAAGAGCAAACGTAGCTGGAGCTTTCAAATTTTAAAAAATTGCTTGTCTGTTGATTATTACGAAAGCTTCCTCGGTTTTTTTTTTTTTTTTTTTTTTTTTTTTTTTTTTTTTTATCTAAGTTATTCTTGATTCAGTTCTAAAATTGAAATTACTTCAAAGCAAAAAATTATTAACACGCCATTGGCTCCAAAATGAACACCTTTTCGAAAAGTGTATCTCAGCGATCCTATCTATTATCATATAGAACTGATTTGACGCATATCTGCTCCATTTTTAAGATCTTTGAGAATATCAATGAGACATTAGTTCTCTTAACGTAAAAAAGTAAATCTAAAAATCCCAAAAGATAACATGCTACTTCAATATTTTTTAAAAATATTTGTCTATTTGAATTTTCTTCTAAATTATTTGTGCTTCTATAGGACTTACCAGAGAAATATTCTATGAAACACGTCTGAAATCGTAACACGTTCTTTGCTACTTTTCATATTATTGTAATATTAATAAAATGTATTTATACTCAATTATGTGAGCAGTACAAACACAAATACTAACTTCTAAACTATTGGGCCACGCTCTTGAAATTAAAAACTAATCATCAGAAAACCAACATTACAGAATTGTGAAACCGGTTAGTCTCAGATTAATATCACAAAACTTTTGCTTTTTCCTGATCTAATTTACGGAAATCATATAGCTATAAATTTTACTCGAGTAAATAAAATTTAATTAGGAACAAATATTTGCTCCATTGCATAATTGATGATTTGCTACTCCATTTAACGCATGTAATAATTTTTATTTACGCATTAAATTTCTTTATAATGAATAACTCTGTCAGTGTAATAATATACGGAAAAAATATTTGCCGAAAATTTCCTATTGGTAGTATAACATCTATTATTTATTGGAATGAAAAAGTATTTAAACCTTTTAATAGAAATACACTGTGGATTTTTAAACACTTTTTGTAATTCATTCATAGCTAAACTCTAAATTCCAGACTTCTAGTTTATGTATTACCTGGACATAGTTCTTTGACACTTTAAACTACCTGAATATTTTCAACTTAATCTATGAGCTTTAGACAAAACCAACGAACTGAACACCTGTTTTGTTTGACAGATGCTATAAATATCGGCAGTTTTGTTTGCCAGGCAACGTTGTCCGACCTTTGCCTTTCCCGCCAGGAAACACATTTTAATCCGAAGAGGTATCCGTGGAACGTGTGGCGAGCCAATCTGGCCTCTGAGGGCGCAGCTCTTGCGGGCGATATATTAATGGTGCGGCTGCGAGGTGTCGACCTTATCGCCCAGCGCCTACACTGCTCGGCGAAGTTGGAGTCCCGCCGAATGCTGGGGCGTTATTTCCCGCGGGACTCTATGGTGATTTCCCATATCTCAGGAGCTGACCAACTCGGACTGGTGGCTCGGGAGATGTTCTTGGAGAACCCAATCGGGCCCTTTCTTGTTTTACAGAGACTGGAGTAAATTGCCTGCCACCGACAAAATGTGTGGCCCAAAGTGACAACCAAACCCGTGAGTGAATCTCTTCTTCCGTGTACAGTATTAAATGGTAGCATCTCTAAATACTGTGGTTGCTTAGTATTTATTCTGAAGTGAATGTACGAAACTACAGCTACCAGTAAATAATAACATCGGTTGCGCCTGTTATTCCATAAAAAATTAAATCTATAACAATAGAAACAATCTAACCTAAGTAGTCATTTCGGTAGGATGTTATCATCGGAATGCGTGAAAATTAAATAACTTACACCAGTCTTATTATCACTGATGCGGTTTAAATAACAGTTACTGATATTATACCTAACTAAACTTGAGGGTACTTTAGCAGGATCTTGTAATATGAACTTTAGCTTATATTACGTAATTTAGGTATCTGGAAATTAAGACTTAGCTATTTGTACTACATTTATCACTTCATTTTCCGAATCACTTTTGTTACATTACGATGAGATGGAAAAGTTTCTGTACTCATTACTGTTTCAGTAAATAACTATTACTATCAAGAACCAACAGGTAACTCCGCTGTCCCTATTACGAAACGATTTCCGTACATTTTGTGCAATGTGATACCCAAATATGGAAACAGAAATAAATTTACTTACGAAGCCTCTATCATATTGTCATCTAATGCGCAAACTAGTTATTCTTTACTATAAACATATGTTGTATGTTCATGTTGCATGAACCTCAAGACTAAGTCACTGAAAGACTAAAATGCTAACACGACTAACTAGAGATGTATGTAAATGTAGTCAGAGTTACTTTCAAGTTGATAAATACAGTACAAACTCAATTATTTTTTTTAAATATAGAATTTTGGCTGCAGAGAGTAGTTAACGAGTTGGTACCATTTGGGCGGTTACAGATATCATAGCTGAACTCATACCGACGTATAGGGTCTGCTGAATAAACACAAAAAATTAAAAGCTTTTATAGAAAACGGATGTAAATCCGCAAAGAACAAGAGACATTTAACAGTGTTGAATTAAAATTAAATGACTTCAGAATAAAGCAGTAATGAAGATCTTATCACACATGCTTCACTTTATTCTGAAGCAAAGACATAACAAATTACTTGTTTATGGAAAATTTCTTCTCACAAGATCAATTTGGTAGGTCGAAAGACAATTGTGACAGAATGACTATCAACATACATAAGAACGTTATAAACTATTACAATGAACGTTTCACCACGTAAAAATTAATACTAAAGTGTTCTTCATAAGGATCTTTTTGAAAAACTAGTTATGCAATTGATTTATTACCATTTATCTTTAAATTGTAATTAATATAATGGAACTTCTATGTTGAAGTCATCAGATTACATGCACTGCTATAATGCGAATTTCATCTTTCATAATAGTTTTTATGGTAAAACAAGCTATCTAGTATCTAGTAAATTATATGAAGAGCGCTCTTGAAGATTTAATGTATAATAATTTTTCATTTCTTAGCGTTTACTGTCAACCAGATTGTGATGTTAGTAGTTTTGTTGGAATATAGAAATATCAGCAGATATCCTACAGTGATCTCTCTTTCTTCTAAACCAATTTTCCTTATACAAACTGTGTTATACTTTCTGACCGTTAAAACGGAAATGACTTTACTAGTAGGCTACCTATTTTACAATAAAATTCATTATACTCAGCAACGCAAACTTTTGTTAGTCACCCGTTACATTTTGAACGGTAGCAAAATCTGTACTTAACAGATTGCAAACCACTTAGCTCACAAATTGAATAAGAAAATAAACTTCCAACTACATTATTTTTTTTGGATTTGGGGAAAACTCAGGAAATTCAAATCTGGATGGCAGTACGGGTAACCGAACCTGCGTCCTCCAGAATGTGAGGGCGCAGCATTATTGCTCACCAACCTCGCTCGGTTTCCGTTTATACCTGCAATATTAAGTTCGTAGCTTCAGATCACAACAAAAGGAGAGAGAGCTCACTTTGATGGTAAATGCGTGAATGAATCAGTTCTCTGCAGCAGACATGTGTAATAACAGGGAGAGGATTGGAACAGCACTGAACCAATAGACATCAGCCGGCTATGATCAAATAAGGCCTTGCCTAGATTTTTTCATGGTTTAGATTAATGAAACGTTCGAGACCATCCAATCTGCATTGAGAAGACGCCGTAGCCAGTTCTGACAGTACCAAACTATTCCTTCGTAGGCACCTGTAACTCCTTAGTTCGGAGGCCGAACCTTTGGGGATATCCATGCCAACGGTGCATTTACTGTACCACATACTCTCTCTAAATTGTAGCTTTTGAATAAAGTCTAAAACAATTACAATTAGTCTCAGCTTATACATTATTCGTTATTTTATATATTCTTACTGGTCAAATAAGTAATCCTAAACGTAATGTTAATATCGGTAACTAATATCAGTTGTTTCTGGAATAGATTGCCATATTACAACGTTTAAAATGTACTTAACTGTATAGTCGTAACAACCTTAAACTGTTGCGACCATCAGAAACTGAAATCATTGAAAATACTTGTGCGGGGCAGAACTCAGAACCGTGAAGTTACTGCATATCAGAAATGCACGTACTCCTGGGAAGAAGCCGGCACAGCTTATCTCCTAGCCAACGTAATGACCCATGCAGTTAACATCGCCGTCTTAGTTGCATGCTACCTGCTATCTGGTTTTACTGCAGGCAAATGAAACGCTACGCCCTACGACACTGCTGGTTAGTAAGCATGTTGTTGCAGCACCAGAAACGCACGTAACGTGCCTCTGTGGCGACCCCATTCCTAGGCACCGGTTTAACGCTCTATCTCTGAAATCCATCTGCACGGCGACAGCTCCACGCGATGAATCAAATTAACGCGCAACTTGTTTCACGGGTGAGTCGGGGCAGTTATCCAACTCCTGAGCAAACAGCACCGTATCTCCCGGCCAGTTCATCCGTGAGCTAACGCTATAAAATCGGGCATTCCATTAGCCTAATCCCGTGTACACGTTACAGATATGTAAATGAAGATGATACCAAAATATGGGCAAGTTAAATCACAGAGCACGAGATGTTTCATGCTAAAGCCGATGCTGTTCATTGGAATTATTTGCGTTTGCACAGAGCATTAAGCTATCCAGAGTATGTGAAGTTTCTGCTGCTACGTGCTTACGAATAAGCTTTTCAGTACAATGTTTCTAACCAATATGGTGTGGATTTTATAATAAATAAGATTTTTGTTTCACTCAGTTGTTTTAGTTTTTAAACTCGTAGTCTTTGAACTCAATGGCTCACATTTTCATAATTCATATTCTGATAGGATTCCGGAAAACTTCATGTAATGTTCTGTGGCTATGAACATTTTAATAAAAATAATGATTTAAGGCGAAAAAACTTGAATATATTTTGACATATGAGAGAAACGATTTGTTTTACCGAAACAATGCCGTAGGAAAATTTCATCAGCATGTATGAATGGCTGAACTCGAGCAGAAGAAGATTTGCTTGGTAAAGAATTCAATGACACAAGTTGATTCTGTATAGTCCTAATTTATTACATCATATTTTTCCTTCATTTTGTTCTTTAGATATTTTCCGAGTGCGTTACAGACTTCATTATCCTGTTCGTATTCGAGTGGATTAACATTTTACTATGCCGTTAAGCAGTTACTTTTGAGGGCAGGAATTATCAAACGAAAAATGTAATTATTTTTATCCCGGAAATCTATTCTGCTAGGGGTAAATTATTTAGTGTTGCTGTATTGCTATATTGTTTTAATTGAGTGTTGTTTAAGGATATTTTAAATTGTTCAGGACAAGAATTCTAAGCATCAACCTGCTTTATCTGTATCTCATACCCGTACTTATTTATTTGCATTCAGAACAGATACTTGTTCCTTGAAAACGAAAATGCATATCGTGTAATATTCGTAGAAATGTCTAGAAGACAATTAAAAAAACTTTAATAGTATCTAGACTTTAAATATGTATATAATTATACTCTGCCTTTTTACCAAATTATACATCAAATAACTAGACTGCTGTATTCGCTTAAGTTTTGTAATGGCTGAAGAAATACTTAGTACGGTTAGTGTACGAAACTAACTGTCGAAGCTTGTTAACTCCTGAAACATTTAAAATAACTTCTTTCCCATGCGTCAGCAGAGTCAAATGGAATTAAAATTTATTATTATTCATAATTTAGATATTCATTGACTGAAAAGATTTAATGAGAATGGGATTACAAGTCAGTTGAATTTATGAATAGCAAATTGAATTATTTAGTTGGCATCAAAAAGTTTTTTTACATTCTTCGAACTTTACAAACCAGTGACTGAATTTACGATTCATAGATAAAGCAAAGAATTAATTTCAGGATTCGTAAATTGGAACATTTTTTTGCAAACCTTTCTAATCATAAATGTATGATTACTGTAGTATTTCGGACAAGGGGGCAGGCTAAATCAGGCTACACCCGTTTCGATTAGTGGTTCACAATGGGGCCTTCCAGTGTCGGCCTCTGAGGCTAGCGGACCATCCCGCAATGATGCGCCAATCAGCTGGCAGGGTACAAGTGCATCACTCAGATATCAACTTCAAGGTAAACCAGCAAAGAGTGTCTCTCAACTAGTCTTACAGCCTGCAGTAAACAATGGTTTTCGCCGTCCCAAAGCCGGTTCGATTAGGTCTAGCAATCGAATACTTAAGCGCGTATATATTGTGCTGTGGTTGGCTCAATATAACAAAATCTAACGTTAATAAGGTTCTTGACAAGAGCTACAGTGGGCTTGACTCTCTATACCAATCATCGAACCAACAAAGTACAAGGGGGGAGAAGAAAATAACAACAACAAAAAAAAATTTTTTTTTTTTTTTTTTTTTTTTTTTTTTTTTTTTTGCATGTCATCAACATAGTGGCAACTTATGAACGCGATATCCTTCAATGAATATCTTAACTATTTTCCAATAAGTGCAAAACCTTAAATTATTCATTGGGGCACTAAATTTATCTCCCTAAAAACTAGGCTGGTTAGTCCGATCACTCGCTGTAATCCTGCATTGCTCGTGGGATGCCCTGGCTTCCTATCATGCATTGGCGCATCATGTGAGCTTAGTAACAGCCGCATGTAAACGCGGTACACGAATATTTATTATAGTACTAAAGAAATGAAATGGCTCATTGCAATATGTTAATCATATTTATCAGGTGACTGATGTTCATTAAAGAGCTCGCTGTTAGCATGTCGTAGAAGTGGATAAAACTAAATGTCTAAGCGATTAAGTAAAGAATTTTAAAGAAATCCAAGGAAGTATTTTTAGGCCGATGAAAAGACTATGTGACGTCAGAACAGTTACAATTTCTTACCAACACAATATAATATACAATATGCGAATACAGTACAATCACTAAATTAAAAATTACCCGAATCAACCAATCTATTTGAAAACTAGCTTCTACCCGCAGCTTACCACACGTGGACAAATGTGTGAATACGAAATTTTATTCAAAGTTGGTTTTAACCACAGGCATCAAAATAATAATAAATAGTAATGTAAGGAGTTTCCACATTTTCAGTTACATTCTTGTATCGGAGTTCCTAAAACACTATGAACACTACGAAAAATCTGGCCTACGTTTTCTGAGTATTTTAGTGAACTGAATATTAAATGAATATTAAAAAACTAAACAAATAATTTAATAAAATTACGAATAAGTACCGCATAAAATAATCAACCTGAAACAAAAAGCAAAACGAATATCAATTAACTGAAAAACCCAAAGGAAAAATATTAAAAATCAACATTAAAAAGATCCCATTCAAAAATGAGTTTTTTTCGTAAATCCAAAGTTTAGTCAGTAATTTTATCAGAGAAGTTTTCGCAAAGTTACAGGTTAACCTCGTTTCAATGTTGCGAGCAAATACTATCTCCTTAAGTTCAATTTACTATGATTTATTCCAAAGCGCAATGCTAAATCTAGTAGATACCATTTGCCGGGTTTATTGTGAATTGATAATCACCGCTTAGGTACTATTTACAGCTACTAATAAAACCTAGCACAATCAACATTTTTTTTTTTGGGGGAGGGGGGAAGTTGGAAAAGGGATGCCAACATCATGGTCATGAGCGGAATCAACTTGTGCCTCATGTACTTGGGAGAATAACAATGTTAGACTAGATTTTAATTTCTGGTTCCGGAGCTATGTGATGTAGCATCAAACACATACCTCAAATTTTAAGTTAGATCTCACGCCTCAAAATTGTTAAATCCTCCACAAAAATCCGCACAATAGTTCTTGTGTCACGCCTGGACAGACAGACATACCCCGTTACAGAATTGATTGATGATGGAAATAAGTAAATATTTTTAATGTGAGGTAAAAGTAAGATCGTAAAGTCTTGCGACATAGGTTCAGAGATTAGATTTGTCACACATTCCTTCTCCGTTATGGCTGGACCTAAAGTTTAACATGGATTCCGAACCACGGAACGTCTTGTCGGACCTCTATGGTCAAGCAGAAATATTACAGGGATTTTAACTCCGGTTCTCCGCTTTTGAGAGCAAGTGCTTTAATAACTGAGCTACCACACCACTCGATGTGAGGAAGTGAAACATTTCTGTATTAAGTGGTAAGCATTAATTAAGCTATTTCTCACCACCCTAGCGGGTAAACACAGAATATTTTTTTCTATATATATATATAATACATATTGTCATAGAATCTTGAAAAACTAACTGAACCGTGATAGACATATGCGTAGCAGGTATATGTCTCTGTAATCGTGACTAACACAGAGGGCCGGTAGTTCAGTCGATAAGACGTTTGCGTTCTGAAGTTCCGTATGTCGTCTTCGGTTCAGATCCTGCTGGGAGCAAAAACTTTTAAGAATTGTTTTTGATCGTATGAGCCACGCCTGGAAGTTCCGTTTTAAGGATTCCATGTTAAAATGTAGTTCCCATAAATTCATGAATGGAATGGGTGGCAAATCGTAGGCTGCCGAACAATGCCGTACGCGTTTACTTTTTTACGTTTTATTAATCCCTCAGGTCTCGCAGTCAGTTTGTGTGTGATCTACACTAATAATATTATAAATGCGATAGTAAGTTTCTGTCTTTCTGTTATGTTTTGACAACTAAATGGCTATACCGATATTAATAAAATTCGGCAAGGAAATGCTTTGTCTCTTTACGAAGGAAACAGCATACTTTTTTCGGTATGAATTACAGTTTCAGTCATGAAGTTTTGATAACTTATCTAATGGTGACAGACAGACTAATGCGTGTGTAAGTGTGTAATGTTACATCGGTTGCTCAGGCTGTGCTTCTCTCGCAGTCAGTTAGTGTATGATCTGTTAATAATTTTCATTTCCAGAAAAACTTATTATTTACTATAGATGTCGATTTGAAGATGCCCTCAGTTAACTTACCGTCTCCCCAGCTCCCCGCACCTTCGTTTTTTTCTGTTTTTAAACATGTTGGAAATTGATAGTATTCATGAGACAGGTTCGACGGTAGAGTGGTATATTGATGGCTTTCCCGTCATACTATGCCACCTCGGTGTTGTTTGGCATAACTTCTGGTTTCTATATCCAATTCTAGCAACGAAGTTCTAACTCCACGCGTACGAAGTCGCGGGTAATAGCTTGTAGACTATAAGCTCAACTTTTTAAAAGCCACGAATGTTTCGGTGACTAGATAAAAATCTGGCATTTCCGGAAGGAGGATAGGAAAGCTTTGTTCCTACAATAGTCAATTCATTACTAGTTGGCATAAAAAAGCGAAATTCGTTTAAGGGTTAAAATAATAACTATTTTTTTTATGCTCTTGTGAGGGACCGCGGAGATTTAAACAAAGAAGAGCTGTCTTTTAATTTATTTTGTGCATGTAGGTCTGTGGTATAGTGTAGCAATCAGCCTACAGTATCATTATTATTCATTTGGTCACTATATATCAAGAGTCTGGTTAATATGTTATTAACTTTCAATAGCCCACTTCCAGTTTCATACATATGAGTCGTAGGAATTCAAAACTGGTTTTTATTTTTATTATGTTATAATGGTACAGTAAAATATGTTCCAGATGTTAATAACATACAGATAGGTAAAACAATTAGGCCCATATACTGTAAGTCAGCGGTCCGCAGCAATACGTTTGACAATTTACTGCTAATTGGGTTGAAAAAGATTGAGGTGATACTGGGACTAGACAATTTATCAACAAATTAATACGTAACGCACTGAACAAACTTAAACGGTTGCCAGAATGACGGAGAACTTACTGTCTCAATACTCAGCCGCTTCTTTCGTATGATTAGCATAGGAGCCAATTGCGGCTACTGAGACTAGGTGACTGAACAAAAACCCGTAGCGTTAAATAATCGAGCCTGGTGGGTGAGTAGTTTACGGTTCGGCCTGGCATTACAGAGGACGCTACCTCTATCCTAGGTTCGCCAATTCTGTTTTCGGTTTTCATGGTTTCCTGAAAATATTACAGGCAAATTCCAGATGGTTCCTTTAAAAGGTCAAGGCTAAATTCCTTTCCTTTTCCCCAATCATCTACCTGCTGTAACGACTATATTGTAGACAAGCTGTAAAGCCTAAGTACCTGCAAGAAAGAATGAATTTAAAAAAGGAGAAAGTTGTACAGGAATAAGGGCAGACCGAGCGTGGTGGGTGAGTGGTTAACGTTCTGGCCTCGCATTCGGGAGGACACCGGTTCGAATCCCCGTCCGTGCATCCAGATTTGGGTTTTCCATCGTTTACCCAAATCACTCCAGGTGAATGGCGGGATGCTTCCTTCAAAAGGCCATGGCCGAATTCCTTCCCGTTCCTTGTCTCCAGTCCCATCCCACCTTTACTGACCTCGACGTTGACGAGGCGTAAAGCCAAAAGTAAAAAAAATAAAATTAAGAGCAATACGACAATAACTGAGTGCCATCGCGCAGCTCAGGTGGTAGAGCTTATGGCTACGACTCAGACGACCTGGATTTGATCCTCGATGAAGCCTAGGATTTTTATTGGAAACTGAATGTCCGTAACGGCTCCCCGGCCCACTCAGCCTGCTATCAAATGAATAGTACGTAGGAAACTCGGTGGAAAGGTGAATAACGGACGAAGCGTGACGCTGACCCAGTCACAGCCATTCTAATGCCAAAAGGTTGGAATGGGAATGCGGAGCTCTATCTCCACGAATACTGCGGCGAGCAGTAAGAGCCGCTTTACCTTACACCAACAGTTTTAAGTTAAAAAAGGAACTGTGATTTTTTAGTTTGATAGTTGGCTATGATGTATTGAACTTATGAGTTTGTTTTTCCTACAAAACCTATCGATTTTAAGTAAAGAAGGTTTTAGAATCACGTAATACAAAAAATAAAGTAATAGCTGTGCTGAAAAATGATGGGAAATTCAGCAGCGGAGGGATGAACTGCCCTTAGACAACCAGCCGGCTAGCTTTGGCCGACAGGTCGAAGGCCACCGGACGTGGTCGGTTGCGAGCGTATTTATAAACATATGCTTGTGAAGCGGTGCGGGGAGAAGCACAACTTCCTGGCTGCAGCAGGTGACAAACGAGAGGGCGAGATTTGGTCATTTGCCAGCTGTCGCGCCGTCCAGACAGATATTTCCTGCCGTGAAATATGCGGGGCATGCGACCACCACTGTTGTCCCTCTGCCAGCGAGACTGCCGCCGAGAAATCGAGCGTCCTTAATAAGCTGCGCGGCTCGCTCGCTCGCGGCGTAATTTTTTAATAATTCACTTGTCTCCGCGCTAGTAAAAAACACTTGGCATTAGTACTTGCCACATGCTACTTTCTCGTGTTTTGTCGCTCAATTAAATTCATTTAATGGCCCGGCAGAATTAGTTTCCGCACTTAAGAGTTAGAAGAGTAAAAATAAATTAATATTTACATTAGTGTATTCAGTAATCATTTGGACTATGGGAACGAGTGTGGTGGGTGAGCGGTAACCCACTGGTCTTTCATTCGGGAGGATGCAAGATCGCATCTTAATCAGGTCATCCAGACTAGGGTTTTCCATGGTTTGATCAAATCTCTCCAGGCGACTGACGGGATGGTTCATTCAAAATTCCATGGACAAATACTTTCCCATTCCTCGCCCCCAATTCTTTTTTGCTGCCTCTAATGTCCTCGAAGTCAACGAGACGTAAAGCCTGGAGCTAAAAAGAAACTGCTGTATGGAATGCTCCCAGTAAAAAAATAAAAATATTATATTAAAGAAAGCCTGAACCTGTCAGCATGTCTCAGTGCAGTGAGGAGCAACATATTGATCGGGGAGGTACATTGGGACTGGGCACAAGCCAAGACCTATGCCTACGTCCGTCCTGATTGCAGTTTTCAGGCGGCTTGTTGCAATCATCTAGGTAAAAGCTGGGTCAGTCCCCAATTTTCGGCTTGTAAACTACATATTTCTCAAACAAAAACTATGCTCATCCTACAGAACACACGAAATTATACCTTTGGTTAAACGTCGGCCACAAAAGACTTTTCTCGAATAGATTAGGTTCTCTGGGGCTAAGAGGGCCGGGTAGACTTCCGGTAGGAACTCAGTTCTTCATCCCCCCTCTTCCACACTCTTCACGATTCATGTGGTCCTTGGTGGCTGAATCGGATAAAGGAGCCTGAAATCATTTGGTTAAAAAAAGGGGAAACTATAATATAGCTGGTGGAACCTGATATTCATCTCGGGTTATTCATGAAGTAAATTTTCTCATACCTCTCACTTTGCTGTGAGTTAATCTGGCTTCCCACAATCTGCACATTTGCGGGCAGTCCCGATCCAGCTACCATGGAGCGGGCCATGGGAAGTGTCCCGCCTGTGCTTGCAGGGATGGCGCACCTCTTTCCGTCACCCAGTCGGTAAGGATCAAAGGCCTGGGGAGCTGAGACGACACTAGGCAAGGCGGTACGGAGGCGGAGAGGGCTGATGTGGCGCTGCCTACAAACCCACGCGCCATGGCAACCCACCTTCAGAGTGATGGGCGACAGTTAACAGAGACTAATGAGTGCGTGATACGTTCGGATCTTGCATTCTGCAAGATGCATGCTCCAGTCCCCAACCATCTACTTGTATTTTACTTTTCCATGTTTTGTGTAAATCACTTCATACCACTATCGGGATGGTTCCTACAAAATGGTGATAGTTGATTCCCTATTTGTACCTTGTTCACAATCATCTCCCAGCAAGCAGTAAAACCTAATTTTTTAAAGTTTCATGTATTTAAAAGAAATCTTATAGCCAGATTAACTTTCAAGTCCAGGTAAAATGAAACTGTAGTCGGAAAAAAAAAATGTTGTTTTCGTACTTTGTAATACTTTCCGTTTTAAAATTTTGCAATTTTTTGTGGTCGGCAATTGAATGACTTATAGGCCTAGTTATTTGAGGCATTTTCGTGAGGCTGCAAACTGAAATTATGGTAATACCAACCATATTTCATAGTTTCATTATTTCTTCAAAATACTCTGGGCTATTGCAGGGAGATTTTCTTAATACCAAAACTGATTATTTCGCTTAATTTCCCAGCATGTCACTCCGGTAAAGTCTGTTAATGACCTCAGTGTCATTAGAGACCGAGCACTGAATTCTCGATGAATCTGCTGTTGTCAATAACTAAATTATTGAAGACTGGATTCTAGTTGTTTAAACAGGGATTTGATTTTTTTCGGATACCGAAGTTTTCGCCTATGGTGATCGAATTAATGAGACTTTTACTTTTTTTCTCTTGAGGATTTACGCCTATACCACGACAAGTCCTCTCCCGACTCCAATGCTATGGCTGTCGACAATAAAGACGCTATAGCTTTCTGCACGCAAAAATGAACTCATTTAATACCATAGAAAACATGATCTAAGTATTTCTCCAAATAATGAACCTGGCGAGTGATTGTCGACGTTCTGGTCTGGCATTAAGGCACACCGTGATTCGATTCCCGGTCCAAGCATCCAGACATCTGTTCCATTTTTCATAGTTATGTGGAAATCACTGAAGCCTATTGTTTGGACTGTTTCTCCAAATAATCATGGTCGATTTCTTTCTCCTCCCTTATCTATAATGCTCTCCCGGCTATGATGACCTATTCGCCGCCTAGCCATAAAGATGTAATTGGAAAGATCTAAATTTTAAATTTCGAAATGTAACAGGTAAGCGTAAGACATGCCCAGAGCAGATTTTTCGTGGCATAACTACAGGAGTGACCTTCGTTCAACGGTATCTGCTGACAACCAAACGTTTATAGTGTCGTGTAAATTCACTGAAGCTAAGATATTAATTGCTGTATGCACCTTAAGTGTTTTCACATGTCACTCTTATATCTTCAGTCGCAAAAATTTTAGTGGTAAACGCTAAATAGTCTGGAACCTCAGTGAGTAAAAGAATTTTTACGGAATTTTCTTTAATTGTATGAGTAAGCTAGGACGTTCCGAACTCAAATTCCGCCTTAAACTTGAAGCCAGCCGCTACCCAGGCGAAATGAGTTATACCATAAATTGTAACTCTGTCATTTGCGCAACCCTTCGGGTCTGCTTGTCAAAAATGCCAAATGCATTCACCATACCTTATACTGTAAGATTCTGTTCCATGACTACAAGAATCACATCATTTCTTTCTTCTAAACTTTTTCATCGAGAGCGTGCCATCTAAGCGTTCTTTGTGATAAGACGTGCTTTTATAGAACAGAATTATTAAAAAAATGTGATCAGATCTGCATTCACGATTCGTTCAAGAAACGCGTTGAAAGTATTAGGGTCTTTACGTACTGTTTTTAGAACGTTTTTCTGTAACGTATCGAGAAAACGAGCATGGGTGGTGAACGGTTAATGTTCTGGCCTTGCATTCGAGAGGACGTGGGTTCGAATCCCCGTCCGAACATCCAGTTTTGGGTTTTCCATGGTTTTTCCCAAATCACTTCAGGCAAATGCCGTGATGTTGCCTTCAAAAGGCCATGGCCGAATTCCTTCCCGTTCCTTGCCCCAATCCCATCCCACCTCTAATGACCTCGCCGTGGACGTGGCGTAAAGCCCAAACAGAAAAAAAATTGTATCGTGAATACTGAATTTAACAGGTATTGCCTAAAGTGGGCCATTTTGTTTTAGTTGTTATATAGATTATAACTGATGCAATCATTTAAGTATTTTTTCCCAGCAACATATCAGAAGCCCACTCCGTAAGCTCATTCTGTTGTGGCACTGTGATGGTGCCCAGCAATGACGCGGAGTTAGCTGGTTTGAATCCCATTGGCGAAAGAAGTTGTCATTATCAGGGTATGGGTGGCAGGATGAGAGGTGGTGACCACACAATTTCTGATCAGCAGATTGTGCACCAAAGTCCAGGGTTATATGCCAAGTCTCTCAGCAATGCTTATGGAATGAGGGCACACGGCGCTATTGATGACGCAGATATTAAGCCCAGAGGTCCCTTAAGAGTCTTCGTTAGCGTAATTCTCAATGGGCCGGCACCGCGTTTAAACCTCTACTTTGTTAACTCTCATTTCATACAACACAAACTGCACTCTATACTGAACACACATTCACTATCTCAATCAACCATACCTACAATATTACATAATATGAACACAAACTAGGGAAGCTAACAGGAAACTACCCCAATCCATCTTCCCAAGTGAGATCCCATGGAGGGACACATCCTTCGTGGGAATTGCCTACACCCGAAATCTGGCATGTCATCAGAATATCTATCAGAAATTTTTTCTGAAATATTACGGTGTCCGTCGCTTGGCGGGACTTATCTCGTTAAAGCCAAGATGGACGCAAAATTTTCTTCATTGGAACATACCCATCATTATAGGAGGTGTGTTGGTCCATGGTTCTTAATCGTTATACTGCTTTTGGAAAATGTCATATATGCAACTAATTACAATTAAAATAAATATTTGATTCAAATAGTGTTAGCTTTTGACATGGTTAGTTAGTTATTAAGGAATTTAAATTTCTTGTAAAGCTCACTCAAGAACTTGCAGACTGTTTGTGAATCACGTGATGCTTTGCCGTCATCTGTCTTGAATCAGCGGGCCATAAAACGCTGTGCCAACCCGTGACTTGTTTGATTAATGTCCGGGAGCCAGCAGCCAGTCTCCCTAATTACCTGCCGGCTGGCCGGAGTGCATAGCGTGAGCCAACACCCAGCTCAGCCCCGCTACTGGGCGGAGCGTGGTGCTCATTGCTGTTAAGGAGGACAGAGCTGCGAGGAGATGAATGTGGCGGAACGCCTTATTGTCTCGGCACGAAACGGTCCGTGGTAGTCGGGGTATATTGTACCAGTGTCGTGAACCATTAACGTTCATAGCTGACGTCGTTGATGAACGATGGTCCCGAGATTCCTTGGTGTTATATTTTCAACGCTGGATATTTAACACCACAAGCATTACCCAAACCTCGCTCCTCCTCCCTCCCCCTCCACTCTTCCCTTCCATCCGTTTTCACATACCCTGATCTCTGTATCTGATTTCCTGCTCCTTAGACTCACACCTCAATGTGTGTATGTTTTGTTGTGTATTGAGTACTGTTTGTGTTGTGAGGTATATAAATAATTACAGAATGTTTTGATAATCTATATTTAAATAATTTCTCTTTAGATTAATACAATTTCTGTAATCGTCCCTGTCACCAATTCCACTTTGCTACTTTTTCTCTATTCTCCACTGCACACAATAAACAGCCTGAGGCAGTTCTTAGTGCATACTTTGAGTAGTAGCAACGTAAATCAACTGAAACTTTAATGCGTATGTTTATACGAGCTTTCTGAAGGATGCGGGTCTTAATTACCGTCCAACCATCCAAATTTCGGTTTTCCATGGTTTTCTGCAATCTCTCAAGGCAAATGCTGGGATGGTTCCCTCAAAAGGCCATGACCGAATTTCTTCCAGTTCCTTACCGCAAGTCCTTCCCCGGCTCTAATGATCCAGACTTTGCAAAGGCTTCAAGCCATAAGCAGAAAGTAAAAGATAACAGTTTTATGCGACATAAGTTCTACAGCAAACACACTAATGTTTCTTATATGCAACCTAGATTGATTCACTTCCAAATCCGTTAATTTGGTGCATTATGTGAGTTATCCGGTTAGCTATAATGTTATTACGATGGTGGTGAAGATCTACAGAATTTCATCTTGTTAATACGTATAGCATTAGAATCCTTTTGTAGACGATGCTGTGAAAGATTTGATACAGTAACACTATAGTATATTTCTATTACTTTGAAAGTTTAGCGAGAAATTTTCAAGTGGTTCACTGCCCACCTTTCTCGTAAGGTTATTTCTCATGTCATGAGCCATCGAGGAGATATTTCTGTGGTATCATCTTCCTTTAACTAATTACAACTATTTTATAATGGCACTTTCAGTACCATCTGCAACATGTTTGTCGCCCAGTCGACAGCCTACACTCACAAACAGCTGATACGTTTCACGGCGTTCTGACAAGGCCTTGGTGTTGATGACTTAGGGGACATATCATCATCAACAGCTAATTCAATCAAGGAGTGACGTGGCCTCTTAGTCATGAGTCCAGATATTGCTTCTGTGGCCGTAGAAGGACTTGGTGCTTTTGTCTCCCAGCTAATTCCAACGACCCTGAATATGTCTTTGCCTCATCAGTTTTGAGCTCTTCCTCTTGTCTCTGATGATCTCTTAGATTCCACTCGACCACGCATTTTGCCATCTTTCATCTTTATTACGAACAAAATGGCCGCCTTACTGCAAGTTAACTCTCTTCTCCAAGATATTTGTGGGTTGCAACCTCTGTATCGGGTCTTTTTATCTTTGGTAGTTAGCTTTAAATACCTCTCTGGTCTTTCCCTTTTATAAATAAAATGAGTGTCCATGCCTCACAGCCACACTTCAGCATTGAAATAATGTACGGTTGTAAACAGCTTTGTTCATATTATTCGCAATATTTCATTAGAAATGCACAGAAATTCATTACCCGGTGATTAAACAACAAGAGACTAAATGGAAGGTAGGATGACACTACTAGAACAATAGGTGCAGAAACGCATAACTAAGCGATTAAAATGCTTAGTAGAATGCTTGGTTCCATGCTGACGCCGGAAGGAGATACGTAAATCCATATCTGAAGGATAAAGCCCTGAATGACTGAAGCAACAAAGTTTCAGTCTAGGTATCTATGTATCCGATTTCTCCTATTCCAGTGGGGAGATAACTGAAGAGCAGCGTCTTTTAATTGGACGGAAGGGGTTCCGGCTTAAGTACCCTGGGAGGCGAGGGGCACAAGAGAAAGTGGGTAACTGAAGTTAAATTTTCAAAATTAGATTGATGATTGAACTGTCTTAGCTAGTATTAGTCAGTTTTCAGTAAATACCATACACTTGTATCAGTGAGGGTTTATGGACAGCGTACTCATTTAAAGCACATCAATAACTGTAACCGTCGGCTAGAATAAATAAGATGATTCCTGTATTGTATTAACACACTGCAACTTGTCTGTAAAGGCTTATACTTCAGATTAATCTAAAATAATCTTTCTATCGTGAATTATTATTTGTACTGAATTTTGATTGAAGTCCGTGATTGATACTTATAACGAGGCTATCGTCGCTGATTCGCTTCCTTTAACAATTTTTCTGAACAAATAACTTCTCATAACCAGTAGCCTAAAGTGTGATAGCTGAAACTTCTTCTGCACCATGCCCACAGATTTATACTCATTTACTCTACAGTTAAAGGATCTCAGAAATAAATCAGAGATAATCATGGCCAGTTTTTGCGCGAAGAAGACTATCAAGAGCAATGACTTTTTTTCCCAACAGAATGCCAAAGGAAGGTTTAGCTATTGATCATCGTATAGCGAACAAAGTGTAGAGAAGAAATAAGAATAGACAATAATCTTATTTGATAAATAAATCCGTTTCGTCAGATTGAATTCGTATTAAACAGTCGGAGTTGAGATAAATGTTCTTAAAGTGTAATAATGAAATGATGAAGAGTTCCGTTGTGGGACACCCCCTTACTTAACCAGCCACCCAACACCAACAACTCTGCGAAAGTAAAATATCAAATAGTATAAACTGAATAAGGAATTATAAGACTAACACTCCGAAATCAATGAACTAACTAAATATATAACAAAATCTGTCAGTAAATAAAAAGTTACAAATTATTGATAAACAAATTGTAGCTAAGTGGCAAGACTTACTTCTAGGCTGCACCGCTCAGTCAACCAGACAATAGCACAACTTGTAATTAATATCGTGCCACTCTGTCCCCAACTAAGCCGTACTGCTTTGCTCTAGAAGAAAATATTAACACCCCAAATGACATAGTTAGGAATTTGTAAAATCAAACTAACTGAAATGAAGTGAATCTATGTACTTAAAATTCAATAAGTAAAATCATTTATAGTACATTTTTCCTCTTTTAACTATTGATTGGCTGCTTGATTGTATCTTGTTATTAATCACCATCAACATCTTCATTGGTCTCCTGTTTCCCGGGTGCGGTGTAAGATCGCTCGCCATCTTTGCCAGTCCAAGTATGTATGTTTCCTCTTCTTGGACTCTAGACGATGATGCACCTCTCTCCTGTAGGTCCAGTTTTACGAGATCAATCCACCTCCTTCTTGGCCGGCCTCTTGGTCTTTTTCGAGCCATATCTTTGCTGTTCTTGTTGGGTCCATCTGCTTGACATGCCCCAGCCATCGCAATCTTGCTTTAGCTATTTTTTCTTGAAAGATTTCATTGACTGGGTTCTGTTTACGGATCACTTGATTCCTGATCTTGTCTCTTCTGGTTTTCTATACCATTAATCTTAGGAACTTCTAGTCTGTTTTCATCTCTGCTGGTAGTGGTATACACTTCCAGGCTGTGCGTTGTAATCGGCAGGATGTATGAATTATATAGCGACATTTTGGCTGTAATTGGAGTATGTTTTTTCCCACAGAAGGTACATAACTTGATGATAGAACTGGGCTCCTGTTTGTGCCCTTTTGGTAATTTAGTTCTTGGATCGACTGTCAGAGGTCACTTTACTGCCAAGGTACCGAAAATTATGAACATGATACAATTTTTCACCCTCCGGATAAATAAAAGGCTTCATATTCTGTCTACTGACAATAACTACCACTGTATCTTGTTATTAATGAGTTCTGAAATTAGGTCGTATACAGGGTGTTACAAAAAGGTACGGTCAAACTTTCAGGAAACATTCCTCACACAGAAACAAAGAAAATATGTTATGTAGACATGTGTCCGGAAACGCTTACTTTCCATGTTAGAGCTCATTTTATTACTTCCCTTCAAATCACATTAAACATGGAATGGAAACACACAGCAACAGAACGTACCAGCGTGACTTCAAACACTTTGTTACAGGAAATGTTCAAAATGTCCTCCGTTAGCGAGGATACATGCATCCACCCTCCGTCGCATGGAATCCCTGATGCGCTGATTCAGCTCTGGAGAATGGCGTATTGTATCATAGCCGTCCACAATACGAGCGGTGAATCGAGGAAGTACAGTACATAATAACGAAACTAAAATGAGCTCTAACATGGAAAGTAAGCGTTTCCGGACACATGTCCACATAACATATTTTCTTTGATTGTGTGTGAGGAATGTTTCCTGAAAGTTTGGCCGTACCTTTTTGTAACACCCTGTATAGTCTTTTCATCGATTTCTATACATCCATTCTAGGTTTTAGCTGTATTTTCTTTGATAGATATTTGTCACTGGTAGTCTAATGGCTCAATTGTTAAGTGTCTGACTAGAGCTGGAAAGGTCCCCATTTCGAATCCTCGTCTCGGCGGAGATTTTCATATGCCCTCAACCCGGCCTTCACCCCTCGCGCAGTTTGTTGTGTAATGTGAAGTTACTCCGAACGCTTATATCCTTCAGTTAACATCAGGAGGTAACGAGTAGAAGGAACATCTCTTCCTTGGAATACATTAAACAGGAATTATGTAGAGAGCTTTTTTAGGCAGATCTAATAATTTTTTTCTGTAACGCTATCAGGCTATATACATATTTTGTAAACGCTTTTATGTGCGAGGTACATTTTTGAACAGAACAGGTGAAAAAAATAATAGTTTTTTTGATATTACCGCTGATTTGCGTTGCTCATTCATGTTGGACATTAACACGTTCTAATATGTACCTTTTCCAGCTTAACACCATGATTAAGTCTCGATTAAACCACATACCTTCACCTAAAAAGTGAATTATCCCAGTTTTAATGCGATTATAGAATTAGGCTAGCTCTACCGTTAACAAAAACTCTCAATTTTTTTTTTATGTCACTATTGAAGCATGGTGTCGATTGGAGGCAGCTAGTAGTTTTTCAAACATTCTTTCTTTGGTAATGAGCCAGACTGTTAACAGTAACGCTCGGGGCTAGCATTCGGAAAGACATGGGTTCAAATCACCACGCTACCATTCTTATTTAAACATTTCATCTAATTCTCTTCAGATGAACGCCGGGATTGTTTGCTTCAAAAGGCCCTTGACAAATTTCTTCATGCTCCTTGTCCCCGCTCCTTTTACCTTCCATCATGTTGACTAAGAATAAGGACCAAAAGAAAAAAAAAATCCTTGGCATTAGGTCGATGTTGAACTTGATTTTCTTGTAGCGATAGATTTATTGTTCCCAGTCATTCACTAATGAATAAGCCACACAGGATCTAGTAATCAGACCTTCACAAAACTCAAACAAGGATCGAGATAAACAATTAGAAAACTCGCCCAAAATACGATTGGTCTAACCGGAAGTTCTCATTTATGCAATACTGAAAATCACGTTTGCTAATCCCTGTCACTGAAGTTCAAGCTATCGTGGCCAAACTCATCCACGTTGCCTCAAGTCTAACACGCGTGCAACGTTCATCCGCATATCAGCCAGGAAAAATAATCTCTAGCTCCGAAAATTAAAACAGTTTTAATCATAAATTTAAAATTTGTTCTGCTCGCTGTCCGCGAGTTTTAAAACCATGTGAGCAGCAGTTAAGTTCGGTATTTAGGCAGCAATATTATCCAGCCTAACGTTAATTTCACAATAAATAATGCATCGATCCATCGGTTTTCGATGCTGCTGACCGAGAGAGACGAAGCCGACAGTTTATTGAAATTAGATGGTATGTGTTAAAGCCGTCGACGGGGCACAATACCCGGCAGGTAATAATTAACGACAGCGGCTCGTAAACAAAGAGGCTTATCCTGTAGCGACTGAGGGGTCCTTGTCGATATTGTCAAACAGATTTATGCGGCCCTCGCAACATTTTAACGTGCAGTCGAGTGTTCCAATTATTTACAGAACGCTTCCAGCGATCAAAAATATGTAAGCCAACAGGTCAATTGCGCAAATAACATTTTTATGGGTCGTTATTTGTAGTGTCAGAGACAATGATGACTCCAAAACAGGCAACAAAAAAAGTGATGAATAAAAAGTAAATAAGAAGGAATGAAACTTCTACCAGGGTAGAGTGTAATTGACCATTAAGGTATTTCTCCAAACTAGACGTATCTTGTGATTACTAAACCATTCATTTGTTACCTCCACATCTGAAACAGATACAAAACCTCAAGGCCCTTTATTCAGATTTTTGTAAATGGGTACTATTTCAGTTCTTATTGCTCAAAATGCGATTATAACGTAATTGCTAAAATTATGGTTTCGGTGTTATTTGCTATGATTGGAAACAAAATTGTGTATTGTTCATTGGTATGAACGGAACATTCATGTTCGATTTATATAAAGAATCTGAAAGAAAAGATTGCTAAACGACTAATAAACTCGGTTTAAAAATAGAAGTGCTAACAGACGCTGTTACATCTTCATGAGAAATGTTCGAACTTTTATTTCCAGTGGTATCCGGCTAATTAGATCCTACAGCCAGCTCAAGTGTGATTATTATGAATACTCAAGTGTTCCAGTTACTACAATACATTGTTAATTGTTTCCACTAAATATAGAGACCACAGGACTGATACGAAAGTAACACATGCAACACTTAAACAGCCATGCCTTTGGCTGGACTTCAACCGGTGACCGTCGGCACGCGGAGCCATTACCCTATCTTCCAGTCGAGGCATAGGCCGGCTTGATCTTTTTGTCGTTATTATTTGGATGATTTTATTTACGCAACGTATAGTTTAAAGACGGAGAGTGGAGTCGATGCAACATTCGCTAAAGGAAACAAGCAAATCAGCCATACATTTTAAGTCAGGATGGCCGGTACGTTAGTAGCCAGATTTGTATCGGACGTCTTCGTTTCCAACCAGTATGACGGCGCTCGAGCAAAGTGGCGGATACTAATATTCAGATTAATATCCCATCACGAATGCGTCCTGGTCATTCTTGTTATTGGTTGTCGATATCATCATAAAAAGGTCGAAGGTACGCAATAATCATCTCTATATATACGATTGGACACTTAAGAAATAAAAGGTGTTCTTCTTTGAATCGGGCGTTATGTTGGTTAATTGCGGATACATTTCACCCTAAACCTTTTTGAATCTTCTGGGCAGAATAAAAATTAATTTCAGACTGTATGTCAGCTACCCATCAAAACTAAAATAAAATAAAAACAAACTAGACAGGTTCCAAAGACACTATCTCATTTTTGTCTGGACGATGGATGTTGATATTCCTCTTAGTTTCTATTTTTAACATGCCGTCTTCATAGTCATACACAGTGCAATTATCTTCCAGTGCAATTATCTTCCATCGGAGTGCCGTCTGTAACTACACAGACGGAAAAAAAAATCCCAACACCAAGAAAAAATTATTGTAGAGTAATGAAATTTGGACAATGCATTTGTCAAGTTAACATGTTTAATTGATTAAATTTTCAAGATCACAGGTTAATTTAAGCTCAAGAAAATGCATTTCAAATGTGAAATACTGTTAAATTAATAGCCGGTGTAACCTCCAGAATTTTGAATGCAAGCCTGCAAACGTGAATGCATTGTGTCATACAGGTTTCGAATGTCACTTTGTGGTATGGAGTTCCATGCTTGTTGTACTTGTGCTGTCAATACTGGGACGGTCAGTGCTGGCTGTGGATGATGCTGGAGTTGTCGTCCAATGATATCCCATACGTGTTCAATTGGAGACAGATCTGGTGATCTCGCAGGCCAAGGTAACATGTCGACACTCTGTAGAGCACGTTGCGAGACAACAGCGGTATGAGGGCGAGCGTTATCCTGTTGAAAAACTCCCCCTTGAATGCTGTTCATGAATGGCAGCATTACAGGTTGAATTACCAGACTGACGTACAAATTTGCAGTCAGTGTGTTTGGTATAACCACAAGAGTGCTCCTGCTGTCATAGGAAATTGCTCCCCAGACCATGACTCCAGGTGTAGGTCCAGTGTGTCTAGGCCGCAGACAGTTTGGTTGCAGGCGTTCCCCTGGCCTCCTTCTGACCAACACTCGGCCATCACTGGCACCAAGGCAGAACCTGCTTTCATCAGAAAACACAACAGATCTCCACTCCGTCCTCCAATGAGCTCTGGCTTGACACCACTGGAGTCGCAAACGGCGATGGCTTGTAGTCAGTGGAATGCACGCTACAGGGCTGGAGTCATGGTCTGGGGAGCAATTTCCTATGACAGCAGGAGCACTCTTGTGGTTATACCAAACACACTGACTGCAAATTTGTACGTCAGTCTGGTAATTCAACCTGTAGTGCTGCCATTCATGAACAGCATTCAAGGGGGAGTTTTTCAACAGGATAACGCTCGCCCTCATACCGCTGTTGTCTCGCAACGTGCTCTACAGAGTGTCGACATGTTACCTTGGCCTGCGAGATCACCAGATCTGTCTCCAATTGAACACGTATGGGATATCATTGGACGACAACTCCAGCATCATCCACAGCCAGCACTGACCGTCCCAGTATTGACAGCACAAGTACAACAAGCATGGAACTCCATACCACAAAGTGACATTCGAAACCTGTATGACACAATGCATTCACGTTTGCAGGCTTGCATTCAAAATTCTGGAGGTTACACCGGCCATTAATTTAACAGTATTTCACATTTGAAATGCATTTTCTTGAGCTTAAATTAACCTGTGATCTTGAAAATTTAATCAATTAAACATGTTAACTTGACAAATGCATTGTCCAAATTTCATTACTCTACAATAATTTTTTCTTGGTGTTGGGATTTTTTTTTCCGTCTGTGTATCTGTAACGCTGATAGCCTTCTGGAATAGCTAGTCCACAGCACATAACCCTGTTCGTTTCAAATGTGTTAATTGTGGATTAGCCTTGCATGTGTTCGTTGATTATTATTTCAACTGGTTATTCAGTTTCTCCCACGTGTGTCTTTCCACGCTGAAAAATAACTTTACACACATCCGGGCCTGCTTATGTGCCTGATTATATGCTGGATCTGAATAACTGAGACGCATATTCCACGTGCAACACAGTGTAACGAAATTTATCATGTGATTAGTTTATTATAGCCTACGTTAAATTCACACTGTAAATAAAATTACCACAAAGTAGCAAAACAGATTTTTTAGCATTCCGCATATCTCTGTTACCTTGCTCACTGATGCTAAAATTAAATTATCATTATCATACGGCTTGGTGATAAGGTTCCGTTTTCCTCCGCATTCCACCCTTGTCGAATCTGGACCTAGAATTTAACGTGCAAAACGTACCTTGGATCATTATAGAGTATAATATGAATGAAGCGAAGCCAGTAAAAAATTCTAGCTGCGCCGGGATTCGAATACGCATTCAGTATCTGATGGTAAGTGGCTAATCATTTCTTTTTCCTACAAAGAAATGTTTGCGTCTCTGTGGTCAAGAAAGATGAATTTCTTTCATTTTCACTTACCACAAAACTACTTTCACTTTTTTCGTGAAGTTAGTTTACTTTAAAATAAATCAAAACGATAACAAATGAATCATATCTGTTACAGCTCCCTTCCCACACGGCTTAAGCTGCACATGGTGTTCATAAATTTTCGGCTGCACTTCATATGCATCATGTTACCGTCATCCAATTCTACTCTATTTTGTATACGTCTGTATTGATGGTAAAATAATATACAAATAACTAGTCAATAGTTTTGTTATTGTTGTGTCGTGTCATTAATTTGAGTTATTCAAATATGAGATGGTAGCAGCATTACTCAATGTTTGTACAGTTATAGAAAATATGGTAATCAGTATTTGATATAAGCCATGCAATATCATTTCTTTTATTTTGAAGATACGATTTAAAGTTTAGTTTTTGATTAATAGCTGTTATTTATCTTTCCGGTACGGTACATAGGTTGAGTGAGGCAATTTCTGTAAACCGAAATATCTGTCGAGTTACCGGAGTGCACCTCTCAGATATTGGGACACTGTGTAGTTCTGTGTAGTAAGTAGTTCTCTTCCATTTCCTCAAGGCATACTCGCAGGTACAATGCAAGGGCACATCGGCTGGAGAAACCAAACGGCGCAGTTTTCTCGTTGCAGCCCCGGTTCCACGTTCGTAAGCGTTCCCTGCCATTAAACACGGGCGGTCGTTCCGTTCCGTTTCATTCCCCGTTCCTCGTGTGGGCGGCCGAAGCGCCTCCACGCTTGCTCTACTGAATCTGTAATGCCGTCCCTTGGCACCAGGGCCAAAAGAAAACGACGCCGGTGTGTGATCATAAATAAGAGAAAATTCATTTCTGCAGTGCCGTGGCGGTTCCACTTGCTACCCTAACTACCAGAGGTGCAGCCAGGTAGGAAAGAGCGGAGTCAGGAATATGAACATCATTTGCAACAGTTAAGGATATGTTCTGTCTTTAACTATTCTAATAAAGAAGTTTTCACCATTTTTGTGTCAAAGACTAGCAAGTATCCAGCATTACTCTGAGGTGGATTTGGAAGTTTTATCCCCATTGATCAGAGTTTCCTAAACAGCAGTTCCTAAAAAAATTCCATACCAAGTTGTTAATATGGAAAGAAAAAAATAAATAAATAAATAAATAAATAAATCAGAAATACCGATACTTGGGGACCGGAATTTGAAACTTAGCCCATTGCACGTCCCAGGTCCAACGTGGCTGCGCTAAAAATTTTCGTCTTAGTAAATGATTTTCTAAGGTATTTGTGATGGTGTTTTTACAGCCGTACTTTTTGCATACTCGTATCAAACTACTGTCATTGCATAAGAGCAATGTAACAGAAAAAAAATATTAATAACTGATTTAGCGATCATCTACAATCGCTTTCCTTGACTGATCAAATAAGCACAGAAAATCATTATTAATGTGGATCATTTCCTGGTAAAGTTTGTATTATCTTGTAACTGCTAGAGTCCGGCATTGTTGCTGAAAATCTAAAGGAACTCATGGAAAAACCAGAAACCATGCAGGAATTGGAAACCATAACTGTCAAATACGAAGCATCGAAAGCATACGTAGACACGTAATGATAAATATACTGATATGGACAACGAGTATATCTGCCATCTCCTGTGACGACTGATGAACGTTTTGTGCTGAGAATGACTATGAAAAAAGGAATGAGTCGTAACATAAGTGTTATGTGATTTTATTTCAATGAATAGTTCCTTACAAACAATGAAAAGTCGATTTTAATTTAATGTAGTATCACGAAATGTTAATGACAAAATAATAATAATAATAATTGTGTAACGAAGTTAAAAAAAAGTAGTGAGAGATTGGAGCGAAAAATTAGTTCGGCAAATGTCACAGCAATGTACTTGACGTGTGAGGACAACGCCAATAAAGCTAATACATTTTCTTTCTTCAGCTTTGAAATATAATATATTTTCAAGTTGCTTTTGCTCTCTGGCAGATATAATACTAAATTTTAAATTTAAGGGTAAAGAACTGAAACAAGAGAAATGTAATAATTTAATTTTAAAAGAATAAAATTAAGCTACGTAACACCCAGTATTTCTGACATTGAAAGTTAAATAGCAATATATTTCCTAATAGAAGGGAATTTAATAAAACAGTATGCCCTATTCCGAATAATTTGTTGAAGACGAGAAATTAAAAGAACTATTTTATGTTCATACGCCTATTCAGAGTGTATTTTTGAAAACGTTTTGCCAACATTTTGCATAGATGTGTGAATGGAGACTTTCCATTTACATTGAATTTCGTATAGAGTTATATCAGCTGAACAAATACATGAGCATATGTTTTTATTTTCTTGAACTTAATTGGATATCATTGTCAGATATGCTAGACTAAACAAGTAGATAAAGGCTACTGACGAAGCCATATGTCTTTTCTGTAAAAGTTTTAGGCTACAGGAAGTCGTTAATTACAGACACAATACTACTCACTCCCAGTTTAATAATTACAAAAAAAAAAAAAAAAAAAAAAAAAAAAAAAGAAGAAAGAAACGCTTCAACTTACAATATCGGTACGGACATGCACCTTTTATAAACTGTACTAATTTTATAAAACTTTTATTCTCAAACACATATATCATAAAGGGATTTAAATTTTACAAATTACAATTTTAGTTAATGTACAGCAAAATGTTCTTTGCTCTTTCCAGAAAGTTATCATATATATGTTTTTTCGTCACAAGCCATTATCTCACTTCACCCCTAGTGGCAAATGATAAATGAGGTATCACTTTAAAGTTTAAGGTATTCGCTTTGATCATATAATATTTTAAGAAATTATTTTTTTTGAAATTCGACCATTGTAGGGCAAAAATTTCAATATTTCTAAAATCCACTTATCTCCATGGATACCTAACCGAAATCAATAAATAAAGTTTCATGTTAAAGATTAATTTCTCCACTTTGGTGATATAATATATTAAGAAAGGAATTCGATCCTTAAAGGTCGAAAGTATCAGTTTCGCGTTTTTTGTGTCACGAACCATTTATCCCCCTTGATATCTAACCGATAAAGGTAAATGAGGAATCATTTTAAAAATATAGGTAACCGCTTTTGCGACATCATGTTTGAAGGAAATAATTTTTTGTAATTCGACCCTTAAGGGCCAAATTATCAATATTTCTATAACGTATTTTTTCTTATCATGAATCATTAATCTCCCTTGATATCTAACCGAAATAGCTAAATGAGGTATTTTTTTAACGATTAAGATGTCTGTTTTTGTTACTTCATATCTTAAGACAGTATTTTTTATTTTTTTTACTCTTGAAGGCCAAGTATCATTATTTTCATAACGTATTTTTCTTGTTATTAGTCATTAATCTGCCTTGACATCTAACCGAAATTGATAGATGAGGTATCATTTAAAACAATAAGGTTTCCAATCAGGCAACCTTATAAATTAAGAACGAAATTTTTCGCAGTTTGACCCTACAAGGGCAAAAGTAAAACCTGTGAATGTCGCGCTTATGAGAGAGTTCAGAGCCAAGCCGCTAGATGGCAGTAGTACATATCACAGAGATATTAATTAACTACTTCAATGGCTTCGGCTTTTGTTGGTTACCTACTAGACTAAACAAATAAACAAATGAGGCGGTTCTTCTTCCATCCTATTACAAAATACCAACTTTTACTATTCATAGTATTCTGGAAATCTTCGCACGGGTCATCTAATTTTTCTAAAGAGGTGAGACACGAACATTTGGGAGGTATAATGCTAATATGGCGAACACCAGTTTTTGAGATTTGTCTCTTAATTGCGTTTCCAAACGCTGTTTAATATATCTACTGTATTAGTAGGGGCAGATACAAAGTTCATTAAAAACTTCTGTTACAAAACTGCGTTAGTCGTTTATACTTTTGGTGACTGTTACTGTAACTCCTTACACGCAGTTGCCGTAAAGAAATGAGGGATTCATCATTATGCAGTCGTAGATATAGGACTCTTCGACTAACGCATTTGTTGCATCAAAACCAAACTCAGGGGCAGCATTTTCTCAGTAGATCGCCAGTTTAAGTCATAACTCGGGCAAGAGAAGTTTAAAGTCATCGTTGTTTTAATTTTTGCGATGAAGTTCATTGTTTTCACCAAATCCTTCTGCTGTAGGGCTCTATAACCCCGCCGTTGAGCTAGTTGAAAGTATTTGGGAAATCATGTCGATTATGGCACAGATTCTTACAATTCCGAAGTACTACTGAACCATAATTTCATGTGATGTATAATATGTTGGGAGTAACATAGATGTTTCTTCTTTAAACGGGACATTGACTTGCTGCTTGCTAATTTGGCATTAAAAAATGGATTATTTATAACGTCAATCACGCGCCAGTTCAATGAAAAAGAAAATTAAAAAATCTACAAACAATATCCGGTTTTTACTTACCAGGTCTGCGTTCTAATTTACCTTTAGAGCGCTCAAATAAGTTACGGGCTGGTCTGAAAAATTCTCGTCATCGACAGCATATTATTTTAGTTATTATTGCAATGATAAACTAAAACTGCAGAGAAGTTTAGGTGCTTGTGTTTATCATATTTCATATTCTGTAATATGGCGTCATCATCATGATCAATAATGGATAGTGGGAATTCCAATATTTATCCCCTGTAGTTACTTTTCAGAATAGCAAGCATTTTCTCCTCTGTCTCTGATTTTTTAATTTAATTTTCCCCATAAACTCATAATTACCTTTGGAGCTTTATCACCTCCTCCACAACAGTAGACATATCCGTATCGAGTGACGAAAGCGAAGCTTGATTGGTAGCGCAGTGACGAACGTCCGGAACCTTAGCCGCCACTACTTGTTTACGGATCGAGATCTCGCACACAGGTCGATAAGCTGGGGCTCCCGTGAGTGTAGGCAGGGCGGGGGAACACACAGGCCCTTGTGCCGCGCGCCTCGGGATATCGATTGTGCTCTCATCCCCGTAACCCGCATTCTGGGCGTCGCGTTTAGCGGGAAGCATTCTCTCGAGAGCAAACACCCACAGACAAAGCATATCTTTCCAGGCGCGTGACCATACCGCTCCGATACTCGTGACGATTTAGTAGCTGTATAATCTCCACAGAACGGTATTGCCAACTAAGTGGCTTATAAGTTATTAACGAGGTACATGATTCCAAACCTTACATATTACGTTTTCAGTATAACAAATACAACGACCTTATTGTCCCATGAAGATCAGAGTCCTTGACCAAATGTGTTGTGACATCGCTACATCGATAACTCGAGAAAGAATTTATTCTTTGTTAACTATAAGTTGCAGTAGGTGTGAAGTAATTAAATTAATGATATTACTATGTGTAATGCTTCAAAGGCGAAAGATGGTCGTAATATCATGATAATGTGAGGTATAAAATCCATATCCACCTACACCAGAAGATTGTAACAATCCTCAAACCCAACATTTTAAACTTAAGAATTGAGTATAGAAAGATGAAAGTGATTAAATAATATTTTTTTTTATATTTTTCATGTGAATCAATATCGTTTTTGTGGAATGAGGCTTTGTAAATAAAGTTTAATAAGATCAAAAGTAGTACTGTACAAAGTGTGAAATATTAACTGAATGTTTGTAACTATAAACGTCGCATAAGCCACGGTATTTTTACGACAATTTTCTGCTATTTGGAGTGTTTGATATTGCTAGTTTTATGTTTTAAATGCATGTAAATGACTTTGATTTCTATTTTAAAGTGTTTCCTAATGATTGAGAGTGATTTTGTATGATTTGTAATTGTTTTGTATGGATCTGATTGATAACGTAATTGTTAGTGCTCAAGAACTGTTAAGCGGCAGCTTTATTTCTTTTCTCGATGTTTCTCTGGCGCCTATTTAAACGCACGGAGAAGGCAAGCATAAACAGTCGTCATCAGTATTTGTTCGCAACACTTATTACGTCTGGAATTTAGTTAAAAATAACATTTATTAATTCAGAAACATTATCCAATACCTTTCTGCGAAATAAAAATGATTTATATTTTTAAATCTATAAATAAAATCTGATTTTTAGTCTAATCTTCAAGTCAAACGAAATACCAATCACAGCGCGTGACGTCATACATTAGGAAACAGGTGCGATGGTACGCTGCGTTAACTTGTATTTTTAAAATTGTTTCTACATTTGTTTGAGTTTTGTCACAGAACTGAGTTACAAGGGATGTGTTAACGATCTTTCAAGGCGACGTTATTTGCACATTGCTTAAATCATTGTTAACATGAATGCCGAATTTACTAATGCCTACCGACCTTCGAAATCTCCCAAGAAGGGATATAAAAATGGTTGGAAAATTATTTGCCACTAATTCGGATTTTTGTGCTGCTAAGTTTCGAAATGTGAAAAAATCTGTGTAAATATTTCAACTATTTGCCTAATAAATTGAATTTTAAAATAAAAGAAAACATAACCTCTACAGAGTTAATCTTTATTATGAACGTCGAGTGATTTTTTTTTTGTTTTTTGTATTAGTACATAACTATGATACTTAAAGCCTTGCTTTCACGTATTTTCAGATCGGCGAGACAATCCTACGGTCATGCTGTCATAGCATATGTACAGTAAAACTTCGTCGCTTTTCGGGTACATGTACTATTAAGTGCTAGGTGTGCCCGGAACAGAAAGTTCGTTCGAAATCTTATGCAGCGACCATGGTGGTTGGTAAGACGAAGGAAAAATTGACTACCATTCACTGTCATAATTGTATAGATCTAAATTATCATTGCAATAAATCTAAACAGGCCCAAGTTATCAATAACATTAAACTCATTAAATTAACGAAGGAACTCTCAGCCAGAAAAAAGGATGATCACACTGCTGCCCCATATGATGTGCTACTGATACAATTTTTCCATGAAGCTAAAAAAGTGACATTAAGAACTATGGCTTACTAAAATATATGTGGAATGGAAAACTATGAAAAGCTATGAAGATAGCGGTGATGGTGGTTGCTTTTTGACAAAAATGGGGCGAGATGTGCTTGATGGCCAACTACTTTTCCTATCAGTCCGACATTAAAATTTTGATGGAAGGCATACAGGTTTCATAATTATTTTCTAAACTGAGCATATTATATGGAACCGCATGAAGTTTTCCATGTTATTTAACAGCTAAAACACGAATAATTTTATTTTGTGGTTGTCTACAAACTACTTGAGCGATGACGTATTTGAACTACATCTATGTAGTCTGTGATTTGGACACTATTTTTGCATATTTACTTACATCAAAGCGATCGTCCCAAAGGTAAGCAGTAATCCACCACATGATTCGTATGTCGGCTTTTAGAGATACAGCAATAAATAATTTGTTTGGAGAAGATATAGCACTATTGGTCCATATAGGTATTATGTGCCGACGATATTTCTTTCGCTCTATTACGAATATAACTTCATAAAACGCTTAAATTCGGTAAATAGTGTTGGACTAACAAGTCGCAGGTCAAGTTGTTACACACGTAAGATGTCACGTGCGACGAGATCACGTGACGGAATTTAAGCAGATTAACTTTTAGACATGTTTTTTTGTACTCATAAAGCTTTATTTCAGTAAAGTAATATTTTTCTTGGATGAATATATCCACAATGGTCAATTTAAAACACCTTCTGAAAATTTGTCCTGTCCCCTATTGTTTGTGAATGGTGAAACTGAAGTTTTGTAATGTTCTTTAGTATCTTTGGACGTGTCTTGCCTTATCCGCATGTGTTTATTACGAACGTTTGTCTACAAGTGTATCGGGCCGTCTTGTTACACCATTGAATTCATAATTCAATTTAGAAGTCGTTTTTATCACCCTTTTGTTGAAGGAAAAAATCACCTGGCCAAAGGACGGTAAAAACCAATTAATTAAAGAACTAATTATTTAAGTTTCAATCAGCACCATCTGAAAGGACCATCCAGTGAACACCTTGACAAGATGGTCTTGATGTGAAAATGACTTTCCTGTGTAAAGCTCAGAAGTTGCCAAAACGTTCCATAATTCACCAATTTGTATCCAGGCAGGCATGTTACGTCTAGTGTCACCAAATGCTTTATGACTTAAAACAATTGTGGCTTACCAGAGATACTTAATTTCTTCTACAATCATCCACTTCTGAAATCTGCAGATAGGGAGAAATAGTGTATTATAATAATTTGTTGTACTCAGAAGTATGTTAGCCGTATTGCGGCAAATAAGAAAGTTATGCACGATATATGGATAACAGCCCAATGACTTTTATTACTTTATGACCATCATTATTTCTATTCCTTTATATATCTATATAATTTTAACTAATCGCAAGATTATCGTTAATTACCCGCTGTCATAGGCAGACTAATTGCCTTATTTCATAGTGCGCGTTTTGCTCAGAATTAACAATTCCTCGTGTGAAACAAAACGATCTTTCCTCGTCTTAGCCCGTTCAGTAAACAGAGGCGGCTGAAGGTTAGTCTGCTCTGTCTCCACTCCACTGCCACTACCCTTGCATGCGAATGGTAAATTATCCACTCGCCTACATGGATACTGGAGTCAGCTAGAAGCGGTAATAAGAGGGAGGATGAGGATTGGGGCAGGGGGAACATGACCTTGAGCCGCCAGGTCGGAGTGAACAGAGTACACTTGGTATTCACTCCGTCAGAGAGTGTTTTCATACTTACTATGGTATTTGGATGACAGCTGCAAAACTGAGATGTGCGCAGTCAAACCACGATTGAAATAGCTAACTAACCCGCAACGGTGCCATTATCCCCTCATGGTGTGCTTGCTACCTTATACCATTATATTTACATGGCTCTCCCCTTTGTTGTTGGGTTATGTTATTTATCTGATCCTGTTTTAGATACTGTAGTTTTGGATTTTATGACCTCTAGTGGGTTTAAACGCCCACCGTTAGTTGTTATTTAGGTGTACCGTGAGTCTAGCTGAACTGTTAGAGGTTTGTTTGACTCTTACAGTAACATTTCTTCACAATCTTATTGAATCTATCCTTGAGTTGTGGAAGACCTCTGATATTATTCAGGTCGTTCACTCTACTTTCCCGCATTTGGTTGGATGGTTTTGAATTGTGCGTTTTGGTGACATTCCCCAACACCACTGCCACACACTCCAGGACGGTCCCACCTGCGGCAACGTACGAATGCTTACCTGTAAAGATGTCGTGGGATTCGGAAGTGCGTAGAGTGATTCTTCACGTGGCCTTTGCCGAACGTTGTTGATGTGATTGTTCCACGTCAGCTTTTTTGTCGATTTTGACATAAAGGTACGTGGCTAATAGTTTTAGCCCAGGTATATTTTATCTGGCAAATACCATCGCTTGGCTTTAGACGGATAAAAAGCGGTACGCCAGTGCTCCTAAAGTGATTTGTTCTCATGAATTGATACTGATTATTATTGTTATCATATATATTATTCCTCAAAAGTTTTTTTTTTTATCGGTATACAATTTCTTTCTAAATACTTCATCAAATAAATTAATAACTGAGACATCATTCTGAATGCTACATTCCCCGTTAATGACGAAAAATAAACAAATTAAAGTTTTAATTGAAAAACTTTACTTTAAAAACTTTCGCATAAAGAAATTAATGATACCATTTGTTAACAATCTGTTTAATTAACTGAATTAAATCAAAATATAAACCAAGTTGCTGCTCCTAACTTCAATAACTTTAATCTGTATCACCATCAAGGGTAAATTTTGATGACGTCTTACAGGGGAAATGTGTAAGACGACAGAAGTTACCTGACGTGATATTATAAATTTTTGCACGTGCGCACTACTCGTATCTTTGGAGCAGTAAAGTCCGTGGTGGAGGACTTTCTCTTACAGACATAAGTAGGAGTGTTGTTATTACGATTATTAATAAATAAGATGCTTGTTGTGTTGTTTAAATTTGTTCTATCTTTGATTAGAATAAGAAGAGGAAGAAGATATTTCAATTACCTGTGGTAAATAATATATGGTGCAGTGTAAATCAAGTGACTTGTAGAGTTTCATATTCATATATATTTATATCCTTGATGAATACGGTGCACGATGCCATGAGGCACTACAGGCACACTAAGAGGGAGACCTCCAACCAGAGGGCGAGATGCTCTAAGTGTTCTACAGGGCGTTCGCCGGAAAACGCTACCCTCCCAGTCTGTTGCCGTCGGCAACTTGCTCGGTCAGTCGCGCCAGCAGTTTCCGCCACACGGCACCGTGAATCACCGCACTGTTTAACACCTCCGCTGCCCCAACAGTGCATTGCAGTGACCCTTACATTGTTAAGAACGGTTTCTTTGCATTGTAGATAGTTTGTGACTTCAGTCTCTTATTAATCAGTGTTGTGAATAAACGTTTCTTTGCGGTTTGGCTGGTTTGGGGCTTCATACTCTTATTAATCTGTACCATGTTTGAGTGTGAGTATAACTATGGTACGTTACAGTTTGCAACAAAGAATATTTCTCTACGATACATATGTGAAGAAGAAGTCGTTTAAAAAGTGTCGCAGTAAATTTCGTCGCGAATTTCCTGGCGCTTTACTGCCAGCTAAATCAACAATTCTGCGTCTGGTTAAAAAAGTAAGAGAAACGGGTTCATTTTTTAACAAAAAGAGACTGTCGGTCAACCGTATTCTCACAGAGGAGAAAATTAACGATATCGCTATTCGACTAGAACAGTCACCCAAAAAATCATTAAGTCAGTTAGGGCAGCGTGTGTCTCGAAATATGTTCAGAAGATGTGAAATGTGCATTTCACAAGAGGGTCAACACTTCCAGCATCTTTTATAAGGTAAGCTAATGAATTACGCCACATTTAAATGCTTAGCACACAAGTTTATGAAGTTTATGAAGCGTAATTATTATGAAATAGTCCGCGGCCGACGGTCGAACAATGCCGGAAACTGAGCGCTCGCTCGCCGGGAGCAGTTTCTTCCTTGTAGCGCTAACAGTGGGTTGCGTTTCCCGGCGAACGCCCTGTAGTTCAGACCAACATTAAGATATAAGCAACGCTCAATTCTACCCCATGGAATTCCTGAACTCCTTAAATCCATCCGGTTTACCTCCTCATAAAATTTCCTTTAAAGAAAATTTATTAATATTTTTACTAAAAATCTAAAAGCTTATTAGGTAATAATTAATGGTGCTAGATTAGTAGTAATTCTCTGAGACCAAGGCTGTACAACCCTAGGCCCAAGGGCCACGAAGTGGCCAGCAAGTGTATCTGAATTTGCCCGCTAACACCAGCGGTCTAGAATATGCGAGCTCAAAAACCTCTGCAAAGGTCTCGTTGATGTTTTTTACTTTTTGGTAAAAAACTTTAAATGAATTGTCCCAAGTTATCATTCATGGTTTTTTACTTTTTGATTGTAACCAAACAATGTTACTTATATATTCCGTAAATCACTAGAAGAGAGAAAAGTACCTTCTAGCTGGAAAATAGCCCAGGTAATTCCCGTTTTTAAGAAAGGAGATCGGAGTGATCCTAGGAATAATCGACCCATATCTCTAACATCGGTCTGCAGCAGAATTCTGGAGCATGTCATATGCTCGAACATAATGAAGTTTCTAGATGAGAACGAGTTACTTACACCATGTCAACACGGATTTCGGAAGAATAGATAGTGTGAAACACAATTGGCCCTATTTTCCCATGACATAATGAAAGTTATCGATGCAGGTTCGCAAGTTGATGCGGTTTTTTTGGATTTTCAGAAAGCTTTTGATTCTGTGCCACACAACCGACTTTTAGCGAAGATTCGAGCTTACGGTATTTCGGCTCAGATTTGCGAGTGGATACGTGATTTTCTAACTGGTCGATCACAATATGTCGTTGTTGACGGGGAAGCCTCTTCTAAGATAAATGTTACTTCGGGCGTTCCTCAAGGAAGTGTAATAGGTCCACTTCTTTTCTTAATATTTATAAACGATCTAGGTGATAACGTCAAATGCTGGTTGCGATTGTTTGCCGACGATGCGGTTATCTATAGGGAAATAAGGTGCTCCGACGATTGCTTAGAAATTCAGCGTGATTTGGATGCTATTATCGATTGGTGCCGTAAATGGCAGCTTACACTTAATTGCAAAAAGTGCAATGCAATGCGGATAAGTAACAAGAAGAATCAGGTTGTTCACGAGTACAAAATAAACAATTCACCTGTTGACACGGTTGATTCCGTGAAGTATCTGGGGGTGATAGTACAAAACAACATGAAATGGGACATTTACATAACTTCCGTCGTAGGCAAGGCAAATTCTAAATTACGATTCATAGGTCGTATTTTGAGAAATTGTAATGCTCAAACAAAGGAGATAGCGTATAAAACACTAGTGCGTCCGCATCTGGATTACTGTTGTGGGGTTTGGGATCCGTATCGCAAGGTTCTGATTGACTCAGTTGAGAGGGTGCAGAGGAGAGCCGCTAGATTCGTGACTTGTTGTTACAGCCCTTATGAAAGCGTCACAGAATTGATACATAGATTGGGCTGGGATAGTTTGGAAGACAGACGACGTAGCTTGCGTTCGAATTTATTGGAGAATATGCGAAAAAATTTAAATTTCGAGTGCAATGAAATACTTCTTCCGCCAAGCTATTTAGGTCGCAATGACCGGAGGGATAAGATTAGAGAAATAAGATGCCGTACTGATACTTATATGTATTCCTTCTTTCCTCGCACTATTCGGGATTGGAATGGACGGGTTTAGGATTGGTGCTTAGCACCCTCTGCCACTCACAATGTTTGTGATTTGCAGAGTATGGATGTAGATGTAGATGTAGATATCTTTGTTGTATTTAAATATCTATTATAACTATAGGCAAGTGTTATGTGGCACGCTGACTAACTTAGAATCGAATTGTGGCCCATCTCCAAGATTGGTTAGACAGTCTTGACTTAGAAAAGTACATCAGCAGTCCTAAATTTATTCTCTCCGATAAAACTATCTACATATATAAAAGATTAGAAGTCAGAGGAAGACTTAAGATAACAGTGATGTTAAGCTATTTCATTTAAATGAGCTGCAGTACGTTGGTAAATAGTACGCAAATTAATTGTTTTCGTTATTGTTTGAATAAACATTTATAATTTTATGTGAATAGGAATTGTGTACCAAACGTCAGGTAGAGAACTTGATTAAACTCGGTACAAGGAAAAAATAGATTTAAATTAATTTAATCGCGATAGGGTGTACACTGCGATGGCAATTTCCCTATACAGACGCTTTTTTTCCCTTTTGATGGTGATATCTATACGTTAGACGTAAATTGTAATGATGTTGAATTTGTCTGCCAACGATATTAGTAATACCAGGTAGAATTATTCACAAACACTGCACTTACAAAATATCTTTTTATTTAGAATTCATTAGTAAGGAACATTAATTCAGATGTTAATGTTCCACAGAGAACTAATTAATGATAATAAACATAGACTCTAAGCCTTTAAATGCTCGTCTGAGTGGTTAAGAATATCCAGAACAGAATTATGCTCAAACGTAAACATTTGTCTTGCGGTTCCAACCATCCCTCTATCGCATGAATGCTGCTCTAGTATACAAAAGCAATTTTCAACCACACATCTTAACATTTGATAAACTATTTACAGATAATCTTTCAACGTTATGTTTCGAACTAAATGATACCAATGCATATAATTACATACATTTCTTACTCACAGCGAAGTGGATATCACAAAGTAAAATTAATATAAATTTTCCGCTAGAATTTTCTCCCACTCTTATATATTAACAGTTTTGTTTTAATCTAGTGTCAATCTTCTGATGTTTAAACAATTTCCAACACTAAACCAGGGTTTATCGTAAACGCAGGTAAACAAATAACGTACATTTCTTACGTCATGCATAAATGTTAATAGGGTCTATCATTGATAATGTTGTTTCGCTGCCAATTATTGCTACTTTTACTGTTATTCTGAGAAAAGCTATGTTACTTTCTGTATCATCTCGTCGTTTAACTAACTTTTCAACAAATAAATGTTAATAATCATTCAGTTGAAATGTTTATAATATCAATACCATAAATTTTTTTCGATAATCGAATTTAAAGTCCAAATTCATTCCCGCTAACGTCTCTGCATGTATTCTAGTAATTACTTTGTTCTGCGAGACGAGTTGTATCCGGATGGAGTGTAGTGGCAACTGCTTTGCGCCGGATACTTGGCTGTCAGGCGGGTGGGCAGACAGCGAGAGCGAGGGCAGGCTGCGAGCTATCGACCGGTGGTCGACCTAGAGCCGACCCCTCCAGCCACCCGCCCCGCTGTGTAAACACGGCTCGGGAGGCGCACAAAGAGCGGACGGCCGCTGCCTGCACGCGGTGAAGCTTGTTTTCAAAGACGGCCAACAGTACAAAAAGGAAAATCGTATGACATAACGAAAACGAAATTCTCAATAGCAATACGACACAACAATTTCTGTTTCTGGCTAATCAGAGAGAACTTCAAAGTGTAACAGACTATAAAAACAAAACAAAAATATTCAAGGAAGATGTGACTTTCATTCGATGATCCTTTTGAAGTCTTACAAAGGTATCTACGATTGCTTGGTGCCTATAGTTTTATTGGAAATGATTTTCTTCTCATACGATTACCAATCGCGAAAGGGATACAGCCCAACTGGTGTAAAAGATCCATTACAGAACGTGATATATAAACATTACTGCGGAGCTGATGTGTTCCAGTTGGATACAAAAAGTCTAGTTCAAGTTAAATATGTGCAAAAGATTTTTTAAATTACTATATTTGCATTGTATTAACTAAAGTTTGTTGGAGTGTGAAAATTACTTTTGTGACAGACTGTGGGAAAGAAGTATATTATCACTAAGGACATTAGTACAGGTACTCACTACATTTCCTTTCTTTCTCTTGTACGAGGGCAATAAAACATCTGGACGAGAGATGCATGTTTGTATCATTTGTATTAAATGCGAGAATGAGGATCTAATAGATCAGTCCTTACATCTAACTACAGCTAAATTATTAATTTTTGATCACTCAGTGTATCAAAATAAGACAAGAAGAAACTCGGGTATAAATAACTGACTGAATGAATGGAAGAACTATTCGCACAGTGTTGCTTTAGAATCATATTATAAATTATGCTCATAATCTGTAGAAACTGTTACAATGATTTTCTGTTCATTATGTTCTGAATTATCACCTGTAGTTGGTATAGTGGATTGGATATTTCCGACATTCTGCGTTGAGAAGGATTAGTTTAAAAAGTGCTTAAGAAATCCAGTTGTGAAAGATTTAATTCCGATAATATCTGTTGGTCGATTATATTATTGCTTACTGGTTTTGGGATGGATATCATTGTACCGGAACACTGCATATATTAGATTTATCTTCCAAGCGATGATACCCAAAATGGTATGTAAATTTTAAACAAGGGCACCCTTTAAAAAAACAACAGTCAATGTTAAAAACACTAAACGGAGAAAAAGAAACAGCAAGACAAAAATTCTAAACAATTTCTCGTCAACAACATTGAGAGTGCTGGCAGAGATAATACGAATACGAGCTAAGAGACCTACTCTGCGCAGTATCAAACACATAAATCCATTAAAAATATTCATACCTACCTAAATAATGTAAAAACGCGTTATGGTGTAGCAATGTGTAATAAATATAGTTTAATAAGAATAGTCTCCATATAACACAAGATGGCTTATCTTTAAAAAGTATAAAGCCTCCTATCTTAAGGGTAGCAGGTTAATGCAGGGCCATTCTTTATTCGGACTTAGTTTTTCTTGCTTTTTTACGGCGCCAATTACTGATGTTAATATAAGAAGATATCCTGATAAGAAAGGGAAATAACGATCCCAGTGGTAGTAGTAATTAGGAGAGTATGATAAAGCAGAACTGTAAAGAGTATCCTTTAGTAGTGGACAAGATATTTAGATTATGAAGTAATGATGTATTCCCTGCCTTCGTTTAGTAACCCTGGGTGGACCTTGAGTATAGCAAGCAGTGGAGCCTGGCCGAGGTGATGTGCAGGTTTCAGATAAGGCAGTAGCCTCAAGGAAAGTCATCTTTTTCCTCTGTACTTCCTTTTTCACTGTGCTGTGTGAATGGAGAGATATGAAGCTAAAAAGGAGGTCATCTTTTCACACACATTCCTGCAACCTTTCGCCACGAACTTGAGAGCATTAAAAGTTTGTGCTGTCGGTGGTTACATTTTTAATTACAGCAAAATTAACAATTATGCTATTAAATATTACATCTCAAAATAAAAGGGAACTTTGCGTGAAATAGCTAAAGTTGATGCGCGTGTATGTCTAACAAGTACATAAAAAAATCTTTTAGTAGTTGAATATTGATGATTTACATAATACAGAAACTTTTATTAAATTACAATGATTCTCAGTAAGAATTCTAATTCATTCATTCACACTTCCTTACTCAGCTAAATAACGTTATGTTTAAAATTGAACACCCCTGAAAATTCTTTTGTTACAAAATTCACTGAAACGGTTAATTCTTCATAAATCTTAAAATCGATCCCGTCGAAACCGACGATTTTTCTTCGAAATTTAACGTTCTGATTAAATGGATCCTTAATGCAGGTGGCGGGTGTGGTCTACGCCAAGCATGGAAATGTGTGATAAACAAGTAAACAGTACCGTGACCAGTGACATTAAATCGTAAGCATCATATTTGTGGGTAATCGATGTTTATTAAAGATACGATAGTCACCACACTATAAATACAAGAACAGTTGGTCACTACGCCAGTCTCTACCAGACTCAGTAGGTGGATTCACGCTCTTTGGTCCAAACGTCGCGTAAAGGAGAAATGTTTGGACGTAGCATTAATCTCGCGAAATTATTTACGACAGTACCAAAAACTGATCAGCGATTCCAATAAGACATTCAGGTATACAGCCGCGACTAACGAGAGAGTATCCGGACTCACGACGACGTGGCAAGCCGTAAGCTTTTCGTGGCAGTCGTGCAGCAACTCTCGATATCTATAAATTCTGGTAACCTGGAATAAATCTATACCAATGGGATCGAGAAATAACAATATTACACACAAGTTAAACAATCGGTAACGTTGAGGCCTGGCAACGAGGAAGAATTTTTTTTTTTTTTTTTTTTTTTTTTGCATGTCTAGCATTCCAATTATTATTGTTCCTTTAATTTAAAAAAAAAGAGAGATCACTTCAACTGAATGCCGGCATAGTTCCTTGCTAACTTCTTTTTCGTCTTTTCCAGAATACGCTCCCGGCTATAATAACATTATCGTGTCTGCGAACCACGCAAAGCTCCCGTGAAAAGAAAGCTCTTTCTCTCACTTGTATAGGTCCACAGGTCACTGGCTGGAGACCTTTACTTAGAGTGCCAGTTGCGTGGTGACATCGTTTGGGGCTTCTTTTGTGACAAAAAAAAAGCACTAAACTTCACCGCTTCGGTATTCGATATCACGCTTCGTTCTTTTTTTGCAATTCCAGGTATGGATATTCATGAACTATGGCTGCAGAATACAGATCATATAAAAAGTGTATAATTGACTTTGAAATATTGTTCGTAACTCAAGATTTTCGGTTCTTACTTATTAACCGTAAACGTTTAGTATAAAGATGCATTGATTGCGGTTTCTTATCTTTTTTTAAAAATATATATGGACACCTAACTTTTAGTTAAATTGCAATATTCATTGCACTAATGTTCAGTTGATCGCGTCAAGTTATAACACTTCTGTTCCAATTATCTTTGTCTCCAGCTCTCCCTCTACCGATTTTGTGTGATTTGAGTTACGGCTTTTGTTTTTGCAAAATAATTTTTGAGTTATAAGTATTTAAATAAGTTTGAATAACTGCAGCGGATCTGTTTCTTCATTTCCATGAAACTAAAATTAACATGGTTGTAGAAATTTTTACTGAAGAGTGAAAATCTGAGCTTCGAAAGAAATCTTGGCAGGGCGCAGTGTAGTACATATGTATTTTGATTTCAAATGGTGAAATCTGAGAGATAGTTTTCTGGCAAGCGTTTTATCGTGTCAATTTGCATGTTGATTTTTGGCTGCTCGTAAATTTCAAAACAGCAGTGAGAATTTTTTGCTTTTCATAGCCGAGAAAAAACATTGGACTTCATTAACGTCCATTCTTTTAAGTAGTTGAAGTTTTCGGAGTTAAATGATAGCAAAATTCGTCTGAATCTGAAAACAATAGAAATCTAACTAAACATGCATATACTGTTTGTTTTGTTATTCCTGTAATATGATGTATTTTATAGTAATACATAATTACGGGTGCGAAATAACAGCCTCATAACTTACTCACGAGCATGCCGTTAGCTCCATGATTCGTTCCTCAGTTGGTGTACAAACTTTCATAGACTTCTATTCTGATCTGTAAGAAAAAAAAGCTTTCTGCACTGGGATCACTACGTTGTTCGGATTCTACATTAAACCATGGCTGGAGTATAGGAAATGGCCTGTATACATCTGACACACTAACATATCATGAATACCTTCGGATTGTGGATTTTATCAAGTTTTTAATTTTTATTTCATATTCAAGTCTAATATCATCCTGATTGGTTATGAATGTCTTTGGATCATCTGTGTTTTACTAAAAACTATCTTACTTGTGCAACCAATTATGAGAAAATTTATTCATATGGAGCCAGCAGTAATAAAATCTAGCAGAAAAGAAGATAAATGCCCAGCTCACCACTGGTTTGACAAAGAAAGCTGAAGATTCTGTCACTGAACTATGTGCTAGTAAAAAGTGTTAAAAGTGTCATTCTTACGTTCATTTGTTCAGCCTGGATGTAATTCTTACGTCATTACTGTAAGGTGCTAATCGCTGTAGTTATAAATGCGTAATAACTAATACGTGTGACATAGGTAATGCAGTGACTTTCCGCTACACTTACAGTTTTTTTGTACATAATTTAACTACGTGGACCTTTAACTTGCCACGATTAGACACCAAACTGTCGTTTAGTAGGTTTTAATTAGTGGTACGAATTGCCTCGACATTTTCGTATATATTTCAAAAATTAGGATTATCTCATTTGAACTGTTACAGATATTCAGGTTGTTTCTGAGTCACCCCTGCTCAGTCTACCCTCGTACAGTGTGCCTGCGATCAGGAGGAGTTGTGTTGAACGCGCAACTCGCGCCTGCCTTTGTCGGTGGCACGGCTGCTCCGAGCGGGATATCTCTTTAAAGGGGCGGCCGCCCGCGGCGGGTTCCTGCCCGCCTGCCAGCGCCACAGATAAGCAAGCGTCCCACCCGGCCACCTTGGTTGCCTACCATAGAGGCGCAACGCTGTCTGACACAGATACCGCAGGTTTGTTTTGTGTTGCGTAATGAGTTGCGTGAAAAACCAGACGTCTTTGTGGATCGTGTTTCTGTATCGGAAAGCTCCATTTTCCGAAACATCTGCGTGCATAGCTGCTGTTATTACGTTGCAGAACTGTCGATTTCTGTAAATATGAATTGTAAAATATCTCAAATGTCATTTCCAAGTCACGAAACAATCATTTAAATAAGCTGTTAGATTGGCAGCTCTATACATTAAATTTTTTGCAGACTTAAAGGAAAGAAAGTGTACTATTTCACAAAGGACATAAAAGGTGATATGATTAGTAGAACAGGTATAAAATTTATTAATAGAAAATTATGCTAAATGAATTATACCAACAGCACCGAATTTATCAGTAAAGAACAAAGTGAGGCAACAGAAGGTGAAAAAATTGAGATAATCTAGAAAACGCGATGTAAAAGTTGTTCTAGATACCACGCATAATGTACAAGAGTTAAGAAAGTAAAAAACGTCGTACCCAAGTAATGACAAATATATTTACGATGTAAACGCGCAAGTGAAAAAAAAAATAGCAGTGATGTACAGACGATTCCACCTAGAATTATTTAAATATTGTGGTGAACTTGACAGCGGTTCGAATCCCCGTCCGACCATCCTCGTTTGGTTTTTTTTATGGTTTCCCAAAATCACTCCAGGTAAGATGTTTTCTTCAAAAAGGCCATGTCCACATTCCTTACCGTTCCTTGTCGCCATTTCTTTCCTGCCTTGGATATCCTTGACATCGACGAGGCGTAAATCCATAAGCAAAAATAAAAAAGTTAAAAAACAAAACTAAAAATATACATATACGTATAATATATTGGAATTAAATGCAAATATTTTTCAGTTAATTCCATGATAAGCATAGTTGCATCTGTTATTTCTGTCGTACCTTAAGTTGGAAGTATTTTTAACCGTTTTGTTTTCTGTAGAAACAGAATTTAAGTGAATGAAAAAAAATTGTCTTAAAATTAATATTTTATTTTCGTGACGACAAAGCTTGTTTCATACTACGCTATAAACTTTTTGTTATCATTTGATAAGACTTTACAAAGCAGTTATATATTACTATCATATAAATAAAAGGAACATTAGTGAAGGCCGCTGTAAGGCAAATAAAATTTCCGTAGTTTGGAATACAAATGATTATTATTTCGAATACTGTTTTAAAAAACAGGTAAGAATATATGGTATCTTGCATTTGTAGCACATTAGAGTGCGTTTCATTTACAAGTTAAACAACAAGGACATGAAAAACCTATCTGGTTTGTGGGTAGAAAGTTGGTGTACTTTCAAGATAAAGTTTCTTCTCAGGGATTATCATATTGTTATTTCTGAACTCAGTGACTACCTCGGTATAAATTAATTACAAATTCATAATGATTAAATGTTTGTCTATTAACAGATGTAAAGACACGATTCGTGTCTTTGTAGTTTATTCGTTTATCATGAAACGGTAAGGTTAACAATATGTTAGGCACTAAGGGTTTTTCAGACTCTCTTAAGCAGTAATCTCTGTTATAAATAAAGGATGCCTTCACCGTTTTCAACAATCATATTAAACAATATGTGTAACAGAGATTTCTTCAATTTCTGAAATTAATACCTTTATTTGAAGTAACGACTTACACATCAGAAACTTACAAATACTCAGATCAATTGTGTGACAATGAAGGTGTTCTTTAACTTGTTTATTTTCAGTTATCTTGTGTAAACTAAATAATAATTGAAAACGTCGGCTAATAGCATTTTCATCACGACAATTAGTAAGGTTTTTTTAAGTAAAAAATATATATATATGTATAAATAAAGGGAAAAAAGTAAAAACGGAAACAGGATGCGGTGAATATGTAATTTCAAGCATATATGCAAGACGATGTTTTTATTAGAGCAGATTGAATTGTTATCAAATTAAATTTAAATGAAGTAATACGAAACTTCAGCGGATTTGGCGTGATACAGATATAACATTGGCAAGGACATGAGTATTCCTTTTTTGAACTATTTAGACTCTTTCGTTTCCAGCTCTGAACAGGCGGTTTGGTAGGCCTATGGCCTCTACGCCTGACTTATTATTATTATTATTCCTCGCGATTCACTAAAAGTGAGTGGGGGAGGGTGCATTGCACCCATCCGAAAGGGTAATGGTTTGGAAGGGATATAAGGGATATGGCAGGAGGCGCCCATGGGCTATTGTGAGGAACCATCCCATCCTTCACTTGGAGTGACCCGGGAAAACCATGGAAAACCCAGATCAGGATGGCCGGAATGCTTTATCGAAAGCTACTCCTGTAGGATTTTAAGTTTACTCGCCCGGTAAATCCTTTCTATTCCATTCCCTAATCACTCGTGCAAAAAATGAATATAGAAATCAATCTGTTCTGGCTTCGATCTGTTTTATTTTCGCGGTCATTTGGAGATATGAATGTTGCTGGTAGCAATATTTGTTTGCTGTCATTCCGAAATACGTAAGTCAAGAATTTTTCAGTTAGCTTCTGTCGAGAGCAACGCCTTCGGTGTTCCAGATCTTCCCAACCTAACTCCATCAACATCGCACTGTCGCTTTCCCTCCAACTATATACACCTGCCACGAATCGGGCGGCTCTTCTTTGGGCCCCCTCTAATGCCTCCATTAATCCCTTTTGATGGGGACCCCATACAGAACAACAGTATTCCAAGTGAGGACGTAGTTGTGACTTGCATGCAATCGATTTAACTTCCGGAGTGCATTGTTTTAAATTACGAACTAGAATTCGAAGCATACGATTTGCTTTCCCAATTACATTTTCGATATACTCATTCCACGACTAATTATTATGAATTGTTACCCCTATGTATTTACCGGAATCTACCGTTCTAAGGACAATACCATTAATTGTACTGTATATTCAGAGCTAAATGGTGTAATCTTTCTTCATACACTCATTACTTGTCACTTTTTAGCGTTTAACTCCAACTGCCAATCTTTACACCACGCAAGTATTTTCATAATATCGTCTTGTAACAAAGCGCAGTCGTCCAGGGTTGTGATTTCACTATAAATAATAGCATCATCGGAAAAAACTCTTTTAATCCTCCTTATTAAGTCGCACAAATCATTAATGTATATGAGAAACAACAGAGGCCCTATCACTCTTCCCTCGGGAACCCTGGACCTCACTTCGGTAAGTGATGAACGTTCACCATCGAGAACTACACACTGTGTTCTGCTCTTCAGAAAGTCTGCAAACCCAGTCGTATATTTGTCTAGATATGCCGTAAGCACAAAGTTTCCTAAGTAATCTAGTGTGAGGCACAGTGTCGAAAGCTTTTTTCAAGTCTAATAGAATTAAATAAACCTGGGGTTGCTCATCTATTATACGGCAAAAGTCGTGAATTAAAAGTATAAGTTGTGTTTCGTAGCATCGGCCTTTTCTGAATCCATGTAGTTATTGCTTTAAAAGCTCATCTTCATCCAAAAACCGCATGACATATGAATAGATGATGTGTTCTAAAATCCTGCAAAATATTGAAGTTAACGAGATTGACCTATAATTTTGATGATCATTAACATTCCCATTTTTAAAAACCTTTAAACGCATCACACATGGCCTTACGCACTTCCGCTCACAGTTTGACTAATTTAGCAAGATCAGATGACTCCCCCGATTTCTTCTCCGTGGCATGTAATCGCCTTTGCTCCTGAGCAAACTTTTCACTCCCCTGTTAAATCACGGGACGTTCTTACTAACCTTAATAAACTTCTTAGGAACAAATTGATTTAAACCGATCCATATTATTTCTTTTAAATTATACCAAAGTTCTTCAAGATTTGTATTTAGCGTGTACGTTTCAAAATTTTTCTCCAAGTGATCTACCATACACGCATCGTTTGCCTAATCGAAGCAGTATTTGAGTTTGTCTTTATCATGCTTCAAATTCAGACTAGATTTTAAAGTTACTACAACCGCCTTGTGATAAATGACACTGTCGTCTATACCAACTGTATTTGCAATATTCGGATTGCTTGTAAGAAAAAGATCCAAAATGGGCGAGGAACCTTTGTCGCTTCGACCATCTGTTCAAGAGAATTTTCCGCGAATTATTCTAGGAACCTGTCTCTTCCACCTGACTTGAAAGTACATGTGTCCCAGTTAACCAAGGGTATAGTAAACTCGCCTCCCATGATCAACGTATGTCCTTGAAATTTTTGAGAAATACAATTAAGTTTCTGTCTAAAATATTCAGCGTTATTTAATCAAGAATCTGGAGGTCCGTAAAATGACCCTGTTATGTACTTTAAATTTCTGCCAATTTTTACCTTCACCCATACTAACTCGCAAAAAATTTGTGTTTCAGTTACTACAGAGCAATTTACGGCTTTATTAACAGCCATGAACACACTTCCGCCGATTGAGGTAGTTCTGTCTTTCCGAAAAACATTGAATTGAGGAGCAAATACTTCGATAGATTCTACATATGGCGTCAACCAGATCACGGTTCCTAGTATTATATCGACATCATTAATCGTAACTGTAGGGTGGAAATCGGCTCCTTTCCCTCTAATACTCCGACAATTTAGGACCATTATCCTTAGCTGCTGAGTATTAGTATCTGTAGAGCCTGAATTCGCAATTTTACTGATTGTATTCCGAAGGGAAACGGGTGATGTATTTGGAGCTGTAAAATTCGATTCATTCGCGCCACCACTTCTAGAACAAAGGTCTAGGTTATCGACGCGTCCTGTTCGTTGAACTAAAGGATCCTCGGGCCTCACGGTGTTCCTAAAAAATAATTCATATCCAGACTGTTCTTTACTTTTGCAGCCACCTTGGTCCCCATTCTCGGTGTCTAGCGGACGCCCGACCTGTCAAATGCGTCCCAGCTGGAAGCTATCATCGGTCGAAGTTCGACGAAGCCCCAGTTGTTTCTGCGACACAGCTCCTGCAAACTACAATTAAAATTAGAAATCTTCCACCATACGGCTTCCCCACAATCGATGCGCGGCACGACACTACAAATGGAAAACTGTAACGATTCCGAATTTTTCCGAGACGATTCATACGCCTTGTGGCCCAGCTTGTCCATAGATTTAACTATATCTGCAACAAAAACACGACACGAGTCATTAGTACCGACATGCGCAGCTACTCTTAACTGACAAACAGAATGAACGTTAGTATGAGGGTCTGTACCATTCTTCTTAGCTAGTTCTCGTAGGGGTTTCTCCAGACAACTGACGTTGGAGCTGCTAATGACCAGTAAACCTTTTCCTGGCATCGCTCGGGGTCTGCGAACAAATCTTCTCTGCTGCTCTTCTGGGCCATCCACACTTGAATCTTCAGCCACCTGCAACACGGAAAACGCATTCCTTAATGGCAAGATATCACTTTCCCGTCGGTTATTTTGGATTTTTGATACCTTCTCCGATCCACACGGTGCCAGACGTTCCTTGCAACAGGTACCTGACAATCCTCAATTGCTGGTTCCACATCACTAGCCTGCGGTGGTTCTTCGACGCACTGCCGCTCCTAGTATAGGTTGCTCCATACCAGTGCTTGGAGAGATACCATTCTTCGAGAGCCTGATGCCTACTGGAACACGTTGCACAAACCATGTCTCCTGACTCCCGTTGTATATCAGTGATTCGAGATACGGTTCTCTTTCACTTACTCCTAATTCCTCCGGTTCGAACCTTACCTTCACCCAGTACTATTGTTATCCAAGTGTGATGTGATGTTCAACCACACACCAAAGGCAAGATGCAGTAACAGTGAATTATAATGTCGCTCCACCGTTACTAGAATCATAAGTCTGGTTCCAGGACTCTTCTGACATCTTTGGGTTGAAGAGAAGATCGTATATCGCTCCACAGCAAACCGATTCATACGGATCAACTGGCTAACTAGTCTACGCGGCGCCATATAACCTAAAACAGTATTATAAAACCACTTACAACCATCTTTTCTTTTTGAAAATACCGTGACACTACGCAAGTGCTGAATTCCATCCAACTGAACCAAATTTCTACAATCGTTCGTCGATATCTAGTTGCGTGAAATAAATGTTTAATGGTCGCTACTGAATAATCGAAGTTATGAAATGTTATGTGTGTGTATTACACATTATGAAAGCTCCTTGAACCCGATTTCAGAATAAAATATTTTTATTTTTTAATACGATTACTGAGTTAAGACGTGACAGAAATGGAGTGCATGTCAATTGTAAATCTCATAAAAAATAATAATTAATTTTAACAGCTGAGACTGGTTTCTATAAACGGGATAATGGGGATAATGATATTGTCGTGAAGCACTACGATTTCTCAAATGAATTTCTATTAAGCGTATAGAAGCTACAGTGGGATGATCGCTAATATGCATTACGTGCTGTAAGCGTTCTTCCACATTTATTACGTAAGAGTTTTTTTCCATCCAAAACATTAAATTGTATTTTGTCTTTAGAATATGATGTCCATTAACTTTAGATACATTCAGCTAGTAAGTAGCTGTTATAAAATTTTTTTATCAAATGATTCTGAAGGCTTTCGCGGTCATTATATGTGTTAATTTGTTTGTTCGGGTGGAGCCGCGCCGAGTTATTAAAACCTAATGTTTCTAGAATCGTGCTGTGGCTTTCTTCAGTACGATGGAAGAAACGTTAGGTTTTAATAATTCGACGCAGCTCCACGGGGAGAAGCAAGATAATACATTTTATATATTTTATGTTTGCAGACCATTTAAAAAAAACTGTCGCACTGCTTTCTTTTCTTCGATAATGACACTATTATCGGACTAAGAACATACATTTTTTATTCTTGATTGAATTTTGCTAGTTCACCGCAGCTGGGTTTGTGCCGTGTACCGGGTAAAGCCTTTACTCGTCATCCGAGGCGTTATCAAATTTTTTCCGCCTGCGCCTGTGCCGGGCCGCTGTTTACTTTGATACATCAAGGAAGCCCTTTGGCGCTGATTGTCCTGTGCTATGCTAATCCCCGGGGCGGCGCGCGGGCTGCCGCCGCACATTTTTCTCGCCGCGCGTCTTGGATGTAGGCGCCATTGTGTCCGCTCCGACTCCTGTGCGTCCACAGGGACCTCATTAGCTGCCTGCTTCGCCCGTCTCTTCCCTCGTCACACTGTCACCAGTGTGCAGTAAGCTGCCACTTCTTACACACTCCTACATGTCAACCATCCAACGTATAAATACACACGATGCGCTGTGGTGTTACTATTTCATGGGTACAGAGAGAGGACAATAACCATTGACATTATCAATTACACTATTTATCTTTTTTTATTTCATTTATCTACTAGTAGTTATTGAATATTTTGAATATTTAATCGTAAACAGATGGTTTCGGCCTGACCAAACTACATTAAAGTCATATTTTGTAGTAATTATGGTATTAGAAGAGCTTAAATTTACTTATTTCTGTTGTTTATGTCAGTTTAAAAGTCATTAAGTAAGCATAAAGTAATTTCTGTTACCATTTTAAATCATTTCCGTACAGTTTCATTTACTATTTCTCATTAATATATTTTTGTTTAGCAAATTAACAATCATGAGTTGGTTATTTTCTGGTTCACGCATTATCAAGCTTTTCGGATGATTTTGTGGATTTCTCCATTACGTTTCATAACCCGTGTTTGGGGAGCAAGCACTTCAACAACACGATCTCAGCTTTAAGTTGATAAAATCTTAAGTGACATGCTATTGCGAAATATACGAATAAAAAAGAAAAACGAATAAAATTAAGAAGTGTTTCAATCTTATTGTTATCGTTCTAATTTAATTTGTTACCTGACGCATTTAATTACAGACCTTACGATTGAGGCTTTGATTGAAGCGTAAACCACCTGGCTACAAGCTCAAGGAACAAGTAGATCGGCATTGAGAAGCGGATATACGTTACAAAGCAGGGCACTAATTAGTCAACACAATTAGTTGCCGGGAAGCCATTAGTTCTATCACAACGTATTACAGTCTGACTAATTTCGTATATGATAAAATAATAATTTTCTCAGAGAAAGTCTGGTTAGTATGTTCTACGAGTCTGTGTGTGATTGATTAATTATTTATTGGCACGTGACTTGGCTTATACATCTTCTTCAGCGTATAGATTTGATTAAGGTACCTACTACCATTAATATTTCGCAGAATTACAGTTTAAAGACATAACTAATGTTATCAAATAATATAGGTTACAAATATTTCCTACAGGCAAATAGTGGCTGCGTACTCCACAACTAATATACTACTGTAGTGAAACAATTTAACACATGTAATAAAGACACAGACAGCAGCTAGACCAAATGTGGCACGGAACAAGTATGGAGTATAATGTATTAAGTTAAGATGGAAAACTGTAAGTAGAATACAAACATATTTTGCGGTCTATAACAGTAAGCTGGTGATACAACTAACAGTGTCATTAAAAACGATGTACATATAAAACTTTTTTTTAGATGTGCGGTGGCAGATGGAAACTGTCATAACTTATCATGAGAATACAATTAATAATGATTTTTCTTGTGTATATGGATAAGAGAAACATTGGTTAGAGATAATCATATTGTTATAAAGTCTCAGAATTGCAGGTGGCAATAGATTTGCTGACTATAGAGTGTAGATTACTAATGCATGTGTAAATATCGAGGTGGCGATTGTAAATGTAGATCAACTGAATTAACATATGATGTTTTAAAGCGTATGTTGGTTCAGTAAATAAGATCAGCTGCACCTCTGTGACAGGGAAAAATAAATTAATTTCGTTGAAGTGCGAATGCTACTCATTTTTTTTTAAAGAATTACAAAGGGAAAATAGATTTCTGAAGTAAACCTGATAAAGAAATGTTTTTTCCGGTTAACAAATAATTGTCATTTGAAGAGAGTCTTGTTTTGATAAAAGGAATACGGTGCGTGAAAGTTTATTTCAGTACAAGGACAAAAGTACGTCAAAGCACAAAAACAAAAGTAAGTCAAGGAAGGAAAAGTACTTTAAAGCAACGAAGCAGTAGATAAATAAATTTAAAAAATGTAAAAGAAAGTCTTTATGAATGAGTTGCATATGGCGCTGATGATGGTATAATGAAACTGAATCGCGGATGCAAAAGTAAATTTATCTATTTAGCAACAATCAGTGGATTTATCTACCACTCAATCTCGCCTCAAACTTCATCAGTGAGCAATAACTCTTTTTTTTAGAAGTCCAGTAACGAAGCGTCAATGAGAATGTGAGCGGTAAGGATCTCAAATATTGTATTTTAAATTAAGTTTTTTTGCATCGTTGGCTGAAGATGTGAGGAGTAATTCCTTTGCATTGCAGAGAAATTAAACGTTATTATAAAACCCTATATCGGTTCGTGTCTGTAGCTATCGGGTATTGAGACTTTAATCCAAATAGATTTGTGACATGGTAGCTAAAACCGCGTCCAAAGAGATTCTTGGAATTTTATCGTATGTATATAGAGTATTCACAATTATTTTTTTTTGACGTGTTGTATACAAGATACTGAAATAAGGAATCGCTTTGTATCCGAAACACGATTCACTCAATTGGTTTAAATACTGAATATCTATCAGTTTTACACAAGTTTCAGTAGATAGCCTTAGTATGACGTCTAATGTCTCAGGAATGCATTGAAATTACTCGTTACTATTTCATTTAACCGATAAATTTAACTTGAAAGAGAGTAAATAAACTTAAATTAGTCAAATAAGAGCCAATTGAGAATCTTGAAGCGTATGTGGAGTGTAGAACACTGATGTACATAAAATGTTTAAAATCATTATCAATATGCAGCTTTACCTTCGGTATGGTTTAGTGATATGATTTAAAAATGATTATAGCAGTAAATGCAGTATTTCTACGAGTAATTTTGTAATTTACTGAATTCTAGTTAACTAATGGTTCTTCGTTGGGAATAATAATAATATGAAAATTTTGAAATCGTGATCTCAATTTATATGTTATTTTTATTATTGTAATCAAAATGCTTCCTGCCCCGTTGGGTCAGTTCGTTGCAGCTCTGTGATGGCGTCCTGCGCTGACACTGGGTTAGCTGGTTCGATTCCTGCTGGTGGTTGAAATTATCAGGGCATGAGTCATGGTTGAAGAGGGGATGATTCACAATACTTAACCATCAGATTCTGCAACAAAGTCTTGGCTTAAATCTCAAACCTTTGGGAAGTGCGTGTGCAGTGAGGGGAAACGACACTGCAAATAGGGATTCGCACGTAGGATAGGGACTTCATGCTTGTCGGACTCCAATAGGCCTAAATGGGCTGGCAATTGGGTTTCACCCTCTTCCTTGTTTCGTCAATCATCCACAATGCAAATTACACACTATCCCAGTCATATACATTTACAACAACACTATCACACTGGGGAAGACAACTGGAAACGACCCCAGTTCGTCTTCCGACATGTTCCTACCGATGAGTAAACATACCTTTTCGTAACCGTCTGCGGTGAAGGCGTTCGTAGAAGAAGAAGAATCGAAATTCTTTTCTGTAATGTTTGCCATAGAACCAACACCGAGGCTGGTGAGTGAGAGGTCAACCTCTGGCCTGACATTCGAGAGGGCAAGGGTTCGTATCTCCGTCCAACCATCTAGATTATGGTTTTCCGTGGTATCTCTAAATCAACCCTGAGGAATGTCTGAATGGTAGACTACCTTCGGAAGGTAATGGTTGGTTTCGTTCCCATTCCTTATCTCCATTTCTTCCCTGCTCTATAGAACCCAACGTAGAAGGGGGGAGAAAAAGAGACACATTTTGCGTTGCCTTTTTAAACGGTGAAACAAATATTCTCAGCAAAACATAAACCAAAGAGGTTTCTTTATTTTGCTTTTTATGGCTTTACGCCTCGTCAAGAGCGAGAACAGTTGAGGCGGAAAAGGACTGGGAGAAAGACCGGGTAGGAATTCGGTCATATCCTTTTTGACGGAATAATCCCGGCATTCACCTGGAGTGAGTTCGGGAACGCATTGAAAACCCAGATCTGGATGCCCGGACCGGGATTCGAACGCTGGTCCTCCCGAAAGCGAGGCGATAGCGTTACTTCTCACCCACATCGCTCCGTAAAAGAGATTTCACCTACGACCCAGTTTCACAATCATTGTTTCCGATTGCACACATTACTGTAATAGAAGGCGCCTAGACACGGTTGCGTCCTGGGCCGCGGCAGACATAGCACGCAGCGGTATTGTGGTGGAGACACAGTGGAGTCTGGTGATGGCTGAGACCGGCGGCCTATTGTGTCGGCGGCGTCCCACACGCGATCGCCGCGTGTTGCGGAGGTCAGCGGCTGACAGGGTGCGAGATTATGCTTTTAGCGGCGTGATCCCCCGCGGGGACATGGTATGCGATGTAATCTCGCTCCTCCCACGGCTCCGCCGCCCGCTGCTAGGCGGTGCTCTGCCGCAGCACTAGTGCCAGCACACAGCGCCATTACAGCCACAGTGCACGCAGTATGCACAAGAATAAAATTAATTAAAAAGGTCAAAAATTTCAACACTTACAGACTGCAAAATCAAAATTATTGTTGTCTAAGTTTACATTGGAAAACTCTTAGATATTTACTCCGATGATAAATCCATTTACTCGTTATTCGACACCTCATGAAGTCTCGTTTAGTTTAGCAATTGATAGCGACGATTTATATTTTTCACAGTGTGCCACTTGATATAATTTATCGCAAAACTTATATTTTTAATGTTGTAAGGCTTTATTGGTAACCTGTGATAAACTGAGGTCATTGGCCAGAGAGTTTTGGTAATAACTGTAAATGTAACGCGTAATGCCACATAAATGACAGAGATTCAATCTGATACGCAATCCACCTCTAATCATATCGCTTAAACGGCATCTACGGTTTCGCAGGGAATACAAACCAAGGATCTTATTGATTACCTCCGTAAGAAGAGGCGAGGCTCAGATCTAAAACTCCCATCAGAGATCGGAATTCGGGAAGTGGTCGTTCCATTTCCTGACAGGCCACTTTAACGTACTGAGCCATTAAACTGCTGTAGCAGTAAAAATAAATGAAAATGGATCGTAATCTAAATCAAATAGTAAGGTGAGGGAGGGAAGGGAGTGGGCGCAGTATTAGAATGCGTATGGAGATTCTGGTTAAATCGGACACTTAGAGATGCAACAATCAAAGAATTAATGTTTTGTTCGGTACAATCAAAACAGTCGCAAGACTTATGCCGCAGGCAATTATCAATAGTGTTAGAATTAAGAAGACTAAAAAAGGAAAATACATGGGCATGCCAAGACTGATCGGTTTTATCTCACTTCAGTAGTCATTGTTGTTTTAGTTCAACCTGCCTCAACAAATTTCCTTCATTAGAAATTAATTTTTGTTAATTGAGTTACATCATCGTAATAGGAAATGCATTAATTCTTCACCAAACCGTGCTAAATTTGTACCCATAACTAGTTATTGAATTTGGTGTGCTGATGTAAATTGTCTGTGTGATGAAAGGATTAAAACTAATGTACGTCTGGCTACTAAGTTTATTATCTCTACAACTTGAGATTGTATGAGTTTAAAACGAGATTTTTGACATAAATCTCTGTAGGAAAGCTTTCTCTTGTCTATTCAGTGACTGTGTAAGCACTGGGTTCCTGCATCTGTCCTTCTTCTCCCAGGTTGAACGAGCCGGTAAAGAAATTTCGACAAAGAATAAACCTTGCTTGATCCACAACGTCCTTGCTCATCTGTCATGTCTTCCCTCAGACTTTTTGCATTAGCAAATTGAATCTTCTTTAGAATGTTAAAGGAGAGAATGTACTGTTGTCATAAAACGAAAGTAAGCGCTGCAGAAACACACGATTCGGCACAAATCATCTCTCATTGACATTGAATATTACAAGGATCGAGTAGTTACTAGGTTGGAGAAAACTCTGTAAAGAACCTCTCTGAAATAATTAGTGCACACTTACTGCTGCATCTATACTATTACGTATCAGACACAGCACAGGCGGAGAAAAACGGGTTTAGTTTAGCTAAAAAAATGCAGTCGTAATAATATCCACCTCAACGTTATTAATACCGAATTTTGTCTCGACTATCCAATTTTTTGCTAGCTAAATTAATGAATAAATTATCTATCAGAAAATTACGTAGTTCATTTTCTACCTTACGAAATAGAACAGGTTACTAGTATGCACTTCGAGATAGCAAGCATGAATATTTGAGTACTCAGAACTTGGTGAGTCGCAGACTGTCTTTACATTGCAGGTGCAAGTGGGTAAATTATAATGAATGTGACATGAGAACATTTTAACTGAGAAAACATTTAATGCTAAGAAAATTTAAGTCATTTTAACCGCATAGATGAAGGCTTTATATTCTTTATCAGCTGTTTCTCTCAAAGATGTTAATGTACGGACCTCTAAAAAACCAGGGAATTGAGCAGTAACTTACTCTTCAAGGTTTTCCCAAACCAGAGATGTTTATCCAAATGAATAAGAAGTTCAATACAGTACAATACAGTTTACATGCTTTGCGGTCACAGTATAGTAAGAGAGAGAGAGACAGAAGGGAAAAAAACCAGCAAACAGCGAATACTATTTTCGAGAAAAAAATTATGCAATATTTGCAGCTTTTTTAAATGGAAGAAAAATGTTAAGTTTTTCAGGTTGACAACGTGGAGCAAACACTGTTCAACTGATCAGATTAATTTGCATGGAAATCGCTCGCAGGCAGATCAGCATAATGGGAACGACGAATTCGATGTGCTGAGAGTCCAACTGCGTTCAGAGAATCTGTAGATTGTCCAGCGTAATCGCTGGCACTACATTGATCATGCACCTGTATCCCACCTCGTTTCCAACTGCCACAGTGTGTTGCGTTGTAGATGCCGTATTCCTGTGAAAATTTGTAATTACGTTATTCGTGTGATAAATGACGGGAGGCCAATATCAGGAAAATATGTATTCGATATCCTTGAATATATTTTCGAAACTTTTTACTTGTACTTCCATGAAAACCTTGGGAAGTTGTGAATTGCCTTTTACCTGAAATTCATTTTCACATTTGTGGCAAACTGACACGACATTTTATACAGTCAGACAAATAATAGCGTTTTAATTATTTTATTAGGTGATATTTGTATTGTTTCTGTTACATGTGAAAGGAAAACCATTTAAAGGTAGTTTTTTGGTAAACTTAGCTAGTGATTAATCGGTTTAAATTAATTTATTGAAGACATATAACAAGTAAGCAAACTTTCTAGGTTGAAATTTCTAGATAGCAGAAAACCAATTTTGCATATAAAAAAACTTTTGGAATAAAGTTTTAAGCTTACCAATAAAAAAGTAACAGCGAAGTAGTGCCATGTTTATTGCTGCAACTAACGTTTAGTTATTGACTGGAAACAAATGTAGTCTGACCACTGATACGACATGCCGAAAAGCGAATCTACGCAACAAAATAATATCTTAAATAAGATTATTAAAGGCAAAGAATAGCAAAGATATTAAACACTAGTGCAAAATAGATATAGCAACATTACAGTATGATTGTATTTAAAACTGAGTTTTATTGAACGAGAGATGTCGCATATTTAATAAGTCATCAACCACAATAACTAATTAACTAATTCTTTGTACTATTAGGCGTCCACGTGTTCTTATTACCAGATTAAAGATCTTCTTCTGTGTGTGTATTCAGTTTTATTATTTTAGATTGCCGTGTCATTCCCTATTACATGTCTACATCTTTGGGCATCATATATTATTTTATGGCTCTTGTTTACAGAAGACTAGAGGATAAATTAAGATCATTCATTTCTATGTTCACCATTCTAACAAAATAAATTATTAAACATATAGTTCGTCACCAAGATGTATGACACTTATGCGTGTAATTATTATGATAATGAAAGGGAAAATTCTAAAATTCAAACAAGTCTGCAAAAAAATGTTTAATGATCCTGTCGCCTCATAACACAATAGATACTAAAACAACTAACATTCCACTAGGCGAAGGTAGGTTGCACACAACCGAAGGAGGCATACTAAACCGTTGTAGAGAAAATCGGGTAATATGGAATACAATTTACGTTTTGTTGTACAAAACAGTACTGAAAATAATTTAATACATGAAACTAAAACCAATACAACCTTCAACTTCTTGTGATAATATATATCTTATAAAAAGTTGTCAAAACATTTTTTTAATTAGTGAAATTTAGTTTAAAAAATGAAATGTGGTTTCGAGGGTAATATGGAATAGACGGGTAATATGGAATAGAAGGTTTCAAATAACGTAAACTATCTGGAATTGAGAAACACTGATTTAATGGTACTTTTTAGTCAACATCATCATCATCTTTGTTGGATTCAATAGCTTTCGCTTCTTTCTTTTTCGGCTACTTAAAACAAAACATAATTAATGGATTAATTCAGAAATATTTACTTTCTCAATTGTTATTTTATTATGTTCAATCGATATTAACAAAAAAAAGTATTACCCAAATTTATATTTTATTAAACATGTGTTTATTTTTGGGTTGTATGAAATACCATATTTTTATGTCGGTTTAGTCTAATACTAAGTATCTCATACTACCCAAATCGCCATCTTGGACAAAATTGGCTTGAAAACATTATAATAAAGATGCCAGCCAGAAAATACAACTGTGCAACAAACCATAACTTTTTAGTACACATTATACTATTTCGATCAACAAAAGAAATCTAATGTTTTATATATGTTTTAGAAAACTTATCTGCAAAAATTCTCGAAAGTAGAAAAACAAACTTTGTTGGAGATCAAACACAATTCAGCACCCAAATGACCGACCTTCACAACAAGCATCATAGGAGTTTTGAGCAGCATTTGATGGTACTTCCACTATACAGCAGCATTCGACAGAAGAAAAACCTCGGTATTCCATATTGCACAACTATTCCATATAACCCGATTCTCCTATATTAGATGCGGGGCGACCAATTCATTTCCTGTGGGACCTAAAGCTTAGCGCCCTAGCGTAGCTTATATATTGAAACACTTCAAAAATTTTGATTCAGATGGGATTTGAAGCCAGAAAATTAGAACCTTGCACTGAGCTACCAGACAGTAATAGAAACAAATAAGTGTAAAATTTACTATCATATTTTACACAATTAGTGCCGAAGCGTATCCAGTATGAGCTTCGTTACACCAAATCTCCACCTTAAACGTGTGTAGCTATTACTGTTTACGAAAAATATTGTGCTTTCGTCAAGGAACGCTACTGTCTCCCGTCTGAACGCGCTGTAGCGCACAGTAGTGAGACCTGTGCAGTGGAGCTGAGTTGTGTTGATTCCGCTTGTCAGCGCGAGGGACTGTAAATTAGGCACACACTGTGGTGGTCCGGACGCTCGTTAAGCCTCTGCCTGGCGCCTAGCTGTCCCGTCCGCCTGCAGGCGCCAGCGGTCTCTGGCGATGCCGCAATCGTCTTCTGGGTGCCGGATCCGACCGATGGAAACATCAACACACTATATCACCACCGGTAGGGGGTTTCCGATATAAAACTGTCATTTATAAAACACAAGAAGTCTGATTAGGAACCCACTCTGTTTCTAAACTGGAACATTTTTGATTCCTTCTAAGAGCATGGAGCAAAAAATTATAGCAAATCACGTCTGCAGGTATTAGCAGCCAATTTTGTAAAAACAAATCCATGTAACGCTGTGGTTGTTTGGTTGTTACGCTGTCACATTCAGATTCTCACCGACACAAGATTTTTTAACTTTTATTCATGTTTCAAGATTAGTTACAATGTTTTCGATGTAAATCTCAGTAAATCAATTTACGCATT
>CM061920.1:199371858-199462684 GCA_031002005.1 Vandiemenella viatica
GATAGAGGATTGCATCAAACCAGTCAAGAGAATTATGACAGAAAAAAAGTTTAAAGATGGAAACTATTGCATTAATATTTAAATTATAGAAGTAATAACAATAGGAGAAATGATGCCTGGAAAAAGATATTGGTATGTTATACTGAATTCGATTCTGAAGCTTTATACAATACGTCTCACTGATGAAGCTACTTCCTACTGGGTATACAAGCTGCTGTGAAAACTTTGGAACGCGGTTCCTGGGAAGCCAAAAATATCATTATATAAAATCCCTTAAAGATGCAACTAAGGGGAAACTGTCCTATAAAACATATAACCTAGTGTGACAGTCCCCATATAAGTGATGACCATAAGCAATAGTGCATCGTATACTCTTTCCACCGAGCACGGTGGGTGAGCGGTTAACGCCCTGACTTCGCATTCGGAAGGACGCCGGTTCGAATCCACAGTTTTTCATGGTTTCTCCAAATTACTCCAGGCGAATGCCGGGATGCTTCCTTCAAAAATGCCATGGCCGAATTCCTCCCCGTTCCTTGTCCCCAGTCCTTTCCCGACTCTAATGACCTCGACGTCGACGAGGCGTAAAGCCTTAAAAAAGTACCCTTTCCAGGGAACAAAATTATATTATTTGAATTAATTCTTTGCTATCGGAAAGCAACTTCACTAAACTATTGTTATTAATGAAAAATATCTAAAATAAAGATGGAGAAGGTATATTAAAATATTTTAAATGTAAATACTGTGTACTGCAGAACAAAGGTTATAATCTATTATTTAATTAGAGATCTGCAATTTCCAGATCATATGAAAAATTTATTTGTGAAATATGGCTAAACAAATAAATAGTTGCGAATTTGATTGTTTCATTCATTTATCCATTTCAATAGTGAATCCCAGAGAGCAGTAGCAGTCCTAATTTTCCTTTAATCATCCTTTTGGAAGACGAATCCATCATGGCGACCTTGCTTTTACGCACATTAATTGTAACACTAAAGTACCGTTTAACTAATCGATGTATGGCACGTGTGACCGAGCTCTTAATAATTAGCATTGGTCGTTCAATTTGTACTAATATAATAATACTGTCAAACTAATAGATTTCACTAATTGGCTACAGGTGTCCTTTAATTACGCAATAACAGTAACTCTTTGACAAGACCACAATTAAAAATTATGCCAACCAGTGTTATTATAGCCTTTCGTGATCACTCATTGGATAGTCGTTATACGCTCGAATCCCATGATGCGAGCATGAGCGAAGCTTGCGTTGTACTTCTGCCCGGGCCGTGTGGCGGGCTTGCATGCCGCCCCTGCGCTTCGCCTCAGTCACGCGATGGCGAGGCGAGGCGAGGCGTGGCGAGGCGTAGCGTGGAGGGTGGGTTATCTCCCTGGATGGGGTAGGGGGAGGGAGTTAAGGCGTCTTCAGTGTGGCTCGCGATAAACACCTGGTGCTGGGGCAGCCATCGCTCATCCCTCCACGTCATGCAATCGTCGCGTAAGGAAGAGACGGCGTCTTGGTACGCCGAGTTCTAGCTTTCTGCACTTTACAGATAATTTCAGAAGCTGATTAAGACCAAGTCACGTTTGGCACGAAATGTAGTGAGTAACTCCTTTTGTAAGATATTTTAGTGGCCTAACTCAGCTAATTTTCGTGACAGGTAAACACATTATATTGACAGTCCAATTTGCTGCGTTGAATTTGCAACACCTTCATAGTGTCATTACCTTAGAAGAATAGAACAATGGTTAAGACAAATTTCAGTTATATCCGGCTGATACTTGATTTTCCATCGTAAAGAACTATGTTTAAGGTTATATTATTGAACTTATTGATCATTTTAGATGTTTGCCTTTATCGTGTTTAATACAAATTGTACAAACAACAGCAATAACAAAAATTAAATTATAATTAGGACCATTACGGATGGCAAGGAATTGGCGTATGGGTAGATTTGGGTCAATGTAACTGTATTCATTTTTTATTTTGCAAATAATATTTCATTCTTACATGAGATTGAGACTGACCATGAATAATTATTACTATAAAATATAAATTTATGTGTGAAATTAAATTTTGAAATTTTATGATTTAATTTTATTGGTAAGAAATATATTATCGGCGAATGAGATTTCCTCTGAGTCTGTCTTTCTCCTCTCATGAAGTAATAAGTCATAGGTATCCATTGTTTTGAGGCCAGTAGTAGTTTAAACACAATTAGCATTAGTTCACACTGAATGTGATAATATCCGGAAAAATCTGGTTCTGTGACTTAAGGTGCAGATATGTCTGATCTGTGACGTTGATTTCAATCACTAAGAACTGACTCCTGCTTTCTTATGTATATTCCACCCTTACTCTGTTTTCTAGATGGCGCAGTTATTTAAAGGTATACTTCTTTTCTATGACTAATACAGTTTCTTGAGTAATATATTGTTATTATTTTGCAATTATTTCGGTTTGTCTTAAATACATTTATTATTATATACCATTAGTTCTTTCCTTTTTGTTTCCCTTAGGATTTCTTTTGCATTATGTCAACCCAAAAATTTTATCTGTTGAAGAGATTTTGATTACTGAAAGCTGTATACGGTAAGAAAATGAGAAATTCGCCATTTCCTCTCAAACAATATAAGTTTTGGATTAAAGTTTTATGTTCTGGACATTCTTTAAAGTGTTCCCTACATGACTAAAGAGAACTACCTAAAGCAGTGACGATTGAGACCAGAAATTATATAGATTCACCGGATGGTCATCGGGCTTTCGCTTTTCCATGGTATCATAAAATCATAATGGGTGAAAGGTAGAATAGCTTTATCAAAGGCCATGGTCTAATTTCTTACCGTTCTTTGCCCCCATCTTCCTCCGCGTCTTGTTCTACTAACGTTAACGAGCGTAACCCCTCCCCTCCATCTGGAGCTATAAGATGTTTGCAACCGTAATGAACCTAGCCATTTTGAAGAAGATTAAACAGAGAACAAATCAAAAGTAATCGCCACCGATTAATTATATTCCTGTCAACGCTTGATTAGAATCAATTCCCAGGAGAAAAAGAAAAATCTGCTTGGATCGACTTTACAACATTTTGCTGTCACATCCGGTCGAACGTGCGATTCCTCATTGGTATATTCAATCATTTTTTAGGCTCCTTAAATCTATTACTAATTGCAGTGCATGGTTTTTATTCATTATTTTCAGCACTGGTTGCTCCGAGAAATATGTATTAACGTATTATTATTTTGTTTCAGGTACACTGAGCAGGTATGTTACATCTATCCCTCACCACGTAGTTTCAGAATTCCCAAGGGCTTTGGGTAACGCTGAGTAAGTGTTTCTGAATTTATTCTAAACAAACTATTATTTGCATGCAATTAGAACAAGGATCTCAGAAAATCTGTGTCAACCAGTTAAAAAATATTAATACTTGGTGCATATATTCAGAAAATGGGGGACAAATTGAATGAGCGGATCGGTTCACTGGGAAGGTGATTGAATGTTTATTGAACAGTAATTAATTCAAACCCTTGTTTCAAGTATTGAGGTATATTTAAGCAATTTTTTAAAATTTCACACAAAAAGAAATATTGTTGGAATCAATGTAACCAGCTCAATATAATTTTACCTAGCTTTTATATTCCACTATGTTTCTTTTTATACAAAGTATTATATTTAACTACAAAACGATGAGCAAAGTATAGAAATATATTTCTATAACAATCTTGAATAGTCACAAGCTTTTTGATTCAGGGTTATTAAAATGTAGTTTGTTTTCAGTTGCAACTTCTTTTAATTTGAACATTTGGATATAAACGATGTTTTCACTTTCATGCATCTTCCTAAAATAGAAGAAAGCTTTCTATCATAATTAACGTTATTAGCTACAGAGCTGGTAAACAGCGAACTTATGAGAACACGTAAAAGTTTTCTCCAGAATTTCTGTTTGTAACTCATTAACCCAGTAGCCTCGGTCCATATCAGATGATTATTCATCGATCCTTAAAATTTATAAAACAAGCTATTATTTTTGTATTACAACCCAAAATATGACTAGTGTACTGTTTGGTCCCGTTAACCAAGATAACTTCAATTTCCTACGCGTTTAATGCTGTTGAATCGTTTATTTTTTGAGACACTGAAGTCACTATCACAGTTCATCTGAGAATTTGCACTTAAGATTTTCAAGTTGTTTGATTTTAAAAATCGTCTACCTCGTTGTGGACTCGTATTGTTAAGGAACCAGCAACGGGATTGGTTGTTTGACCTCCGGTGGGGGAAGAAAGTTTCACAATCGCAATTTGGCCAGCAGGGTGATGCATAATACCTAATCCCTAGACCCAGGACAAAAGTTCTTGGTTACCTTCTAGATATTTATTAAGTTTTTGTATAATGACAATATATGACAATGTTACTGCTGATTCGTTCGTCACATGCTTACACAAAATTTAGCAACCCCTTGGTGTATTCAAAAATAGTAGGCCTGAATTGGTCCGCATCGGGTTTCAACTTACTCCATTCATTCATGTTTCAATCATTAAAACACAAAACAGTGACACGTGCAACCACTTCGAGATTGAAAATACAAGATAAAACGGACCATGTTCGAATTCAGGCACGAATGTGCCGCTGGTATATCTGTTGATGCCAGCAGCAAAGTGTCTAGTAACCGAATGTTGTGTCGATTGATATGATTTGCGACGGTCGAAATCGATTTCGGGCGGCAAGGCTGAGCGAATCATCGACCCCTTGCCCCCTCAGCAGCTGAGTCGGCGCCGGGCCGTGGCGGCCAAATTGACCTGCCTCTAGACGACGGAGAGTTGGCGTCAGCTTCCGCCGTATCATCAGACCTCGGACACGGGCAGCGATCACATCGCTGGCCGGCAAGTAATTTTTGTTCTGTTAGCAGTGAATTAAATATGATATTAACATACAGTTTTTACAGTTATATCATAAGAATCGAACATTTTCTATCTCATTACACTGTTATGTTACACTCTAGTGCTATATTTAACATAGTAAACGTACACCTACCTAATAAAGAACTTAAAATGTGAAATACACATTTTCGAACGTTTATAAAGTAAAATCTATCCACGAGACAGTACACACCGCTGCCAATGCAGATGTTGCACTTTCAATACGTCAAAAGCGTCCCGTAGATATTACTAATCACACCGGGTTATGTAATTATACAAAATTGTATGATTTTCTGCCTTCATTAACTGAATTTTGTGTCAATTTGTAAATAATTGTCTAAAACACTTCTGAAGTGCTATATAACATCTTGTAATATATTTAATTCTAAACTATCGAAAATCGTTAAATAAATTTGTTAGTTAGTTTTTTTTAAAAAAAAAAAAACAGTACACGATCTATACACCTAGCTAGCGTGATGCGTAAGTGGCAACGATTGGGACTGACACTCGTAACGAAGCGGGGTCTTGATCCCTGCTACCACCATTCATATTCAGGTTTCACATCATTACTAAACTGAGCTTTACTGTGTTTGCTACAGTCTGTGTATAGTTGATTGAAGTATCGATTTCTGGCACTTTAAGAAAAGAAACTTCTTTTCTTCTGTAAGTAGTATAAACTGCGAAATTATATTTATAATTTCATAGCTTTCACCAAACGTTAATAAGTGAAAAGGAAACAGAGTTTATATAACTTTGCTAGCAAACAAAGTCAATAGGTAATAATTAACGTTTATTAAAGCAGAAATATAAAAAGAAGTTATGCAAGCACTGAGAAAATCTCACCCTCGAATAGATTGAAATATGGTTGGGTCATCTTTCACCGATACGGGTTCCATATTGTAGCACATTATAACGATTTCTATTTCATAGTTGAATTAATGTTCAATATAGCGAATTCGTAAAGTGTCTTGTGTAGTGTAGTTTGTGGATATAGTATACCGGTCGTCACTTCGATATTTTTTAGTCACTGCCATACTTCCAGCAAATTTTATGTGACGAATTATTTGCAATAAATTTTAAAATCGATTATTCACTTTCGCAGTTTTCTTCCTATAGTGTGTTTAAAAATACTACTCTAACAAGCAAAATAACACGTGACCAGTTTAGTATTCTAACAAAACACCCACAGTCTTGTGGAGGACTGAGCACAATACGGTAACATATCGTTATACACCCATCTTCAGAAGAGTCCAGGAGCCAGTAAACTGGTAAAAATTTGAATCACATACCGTCTCTAAAAACCTCGCTGTTAGAGAGACGTTAAGCAGATAAAAAATGAATCACATAGAGCTAATCATGTTCATAGCAGCGAATAATGAAATTATGTTGTTGGATATCCGATCCATTGTTCTCCTTGTGTGTTGTATTTTCGTTTGTGGATAGCATAATCTTTTTTTTATTATTTATTCTGGTTTCATACCTCGTCGTCGTCGTGGTCATTAGAGGCGGGAAGAGACTGAGGACAAAGAGAGAAAAATAATTCGGCCATGGTCTTTATAAGGAACTATCCTGATGTACGCCTAGAGTGATTTGGGGAAACCGTGGAGAAAACATATCTGTACGGCCAGACGGGGATTCGAACCACGTCCTCCCGATAGCGAGGTCAGAAGATTACCACTTTCCTACCACAATCGATAAAAGAGAATATCAGTGATGACCAGTAAAAATAACTTTTAATTTTTCACAAAAAAAATCCTTAAAAGTGATGGTTTTACTTATTTGGAGAGCGATTTGATTGCTGATTGCTAGCTTGGTTTCCTTGTAAACTGAACTTTACTGGTCCGGTTAGCCGTAACATTTGGAATTTTATCAAGCCTTCAGAGCTCTGTGCGACAATGCCATGGTTTGAATTCCACGATATACTGCAAGAACCAGGGGATTGGATATGTCGGCCTCACCTCTGACACACTGGCCTAGCATGCCTCTTTTGGGGAAGGGTCTGGTTCTGGACGCCTAGTATGTTACAGACGCACTCAGTATAACTGAATGCCGAATAGGAATACCACATCTCTGGAGATTACACTCAACCAAACTTCCCAAATTTTATTGTTAATTAATGTGTTTAGGAATCAAGCTATCTCCTCATAACCAACCGGATATAATACATAACATTTTCAATTAATAAAAAAAGACCACAAAATGTTTGCAGACCTTCACAACGATATCACCCTACAAAAAAAGACCACTCATGTTTCTCCGTTTAAAATGGTTAAATTGACCGACAATGAGTAAGTAATTTCAACGTGTCAGAAAAACTTTAAAGTTTCAGTTGGGGCAATGGTATGAATATTCAAAATATGTAACACAAGCTAAGCTGAACCGACATTCATTTATAAGGCATCTTTCAATTAAGGAATAATTTCTTCTTGAGAAGATAACTGTTATTAAACTACAACGCTATAAAAGCTTTATTCTGGGTATATAACTCGTTTTGTATGAATTTATACGACACGGTATGCCTCCAGAGTAGTGCAGCGAAATACCGTCTCATTCAGAATTAAAATTTTAATTTTAATTCTAAATAAAGCACCATAGCAAAGGTTGGCTCGTGGCTGCAGTATACGATGAACCTGACCCAAGCTGCTGCAAACGACTTTTGTTAATTACCTACAGTTATATTCCACAGAGTGATTTTCCATTGGATTCAGGCTTTTAATATTAGTCTAAACTAGAAAAAAATAACTGAAATTAAAATTTAAATTTAATATCGTTTATTTCCCAACAATTCGTATAGAAAAATGCAAAAAATTAGAAAAGTTAGTAAATTTAATTACTGGGTTAAATAACAGTGTGATAGTGATTTCATAAAAAAATTATTTCAATAATTTAAATTTTGATTCCTACTGTTATATATTACGTGCAGTTTAATGTGTATTGAGGTCGGGAATCTATAAATAACAGTGCAGCATTAAAATTAGTAATCAAAATTGCGATTCTCTGTCGGACCATCAGACTCAAAATTGAGTAACTCCTTTATGTTTATTTGGGAAAATAATATCTTGTAGATCGATAAGTTCTTTGTATTCGATTACTTGATTCATATTATTTCTTTCAGAAATTTGGAAGCAGTAGCGCCAGGAAGCTAAAACTTGTCACCATATTGAGACCAAATTACAACACTCCATCAAGGAAGTTAAACCGAGAACGATTCCAAACATTCAGCAGCAAGAAAAAACCGTTGCATATTTGTTGGAACGGACTCGATAGGTTTTAGGCACCAGAATTATCTGACGCTACGGTAGGTCACTCACTCCAGTTTCCAACTAGAGTTTCAGTCAGCCTCAATCAATACAGACAACTCTTCTCTGTGCTACTGAATTGTTGGAATCGCTCTCGTTTGGGATATATAAAATATAAATACGCATTTTTTAATCCAAGCTTTAATAAACTTCGCTCTTGTAACAGTTGTTCTTAAAGGGGGCTAATTCATGCCTTCCCAGGAGAGCGTATAGTACAAAAGAAGTAAAAATAATTTCACTTCAGTCTATGATATCTTCCGACCATCCTCTTAAACGTAAAAAAGGTCCGAAGAATCTCAAAACTAAAAAATGAACACAGGTAATTAGGGGTAAATTATCATGACTTGAATTTTAGTGCACAGTTTCTTTTCATATTAGACTCACCGACCGGTAAAGTAACAACTTTTATTTGGAAGATTCCACCATAGAAAAATAATCCTAGGTAATTATTTTCTTCTAAAACGAAATATGATATTGTTACAATCACAAAAAATATCTCAATATTTCACTAACAGTCACTAAAAACTTTTCTTTCTTTCAGTTTCCTAACTGTTGCACAATAGGTTATTATCATGTGTTTTTTTTTTTTTTTCGTTTACAAAAATCCCCAACAGTTTCTAACAATCATTTGCTGGCTTGCTGCGAAATTATGACTTCTCATACGTCTTCCATGAATTGAAATTTATAATCTTCAATGCATATGTTGCACCATGGCGAAGTAACACTCTTTCTTCTAAAATACTTCGTGGCCTATCAATTTCTCCTAACCTGGCTACATCCCACCATGATTTTCTATGAACCGCGATACATTTGTGCGATTGACTGCTCTGCGGAATCAACGACTAACTAAATTAGTACTTTCACTTCCCCAAACTGATTAATGACATCTTTGTGATAATATTTCAATAAACTTGACACATTACTTTTCCTCTACATTAGGAATGTCCTCACTTCCAAAGAAAAAACTATGAAAAACAAACACCCACTCCCAAAAACGTAAGAAAGGCAAACTCAGATGATTTAGCCAGCTCTAACTCGCACACACTCTTATTTTTGCGGACGTAGATGAAATCTTGCTCTACCAAACGAGGGCACCCCTACGCCGACAACTGATGGAAAAAAACCGATGTAACTTCACGCCTGTATATTTCACTCTAGTGCAATTGCTTGACGTGTTTTCGAGATGTAATTCTTGTGCGGAACCCTAGGTGTGATTTCTGATATTGCGCCACACACACAGTCCACGAAACTTAATATAAAGAACGCGAATAAAACCCTTATTACACGCAGTAAAGCTTTAGAGTCGTCACAGCTTACTTGACGATTTTTTTTATTTGCTCTGCGAGTGGAGACAAGTTCTAATATCTCGAAGCTGCTGCTTTTATTTTTCTGAATTAAATAAAGAATCAAGTAGTCGAAGATATGGGCGGTTTTCTGATTGTTAATTAATGATTTTTTTTAATATTGTATCTCCTATTTATTACTTTATAGGAGTTTTCTTATATATTAAGGTGTCTCATAGCGCTGAGGCGCCGCACACTGTATCGGGTGGGGCTCAAGCACAGGTCCCCGCGTACCGGCCGTCCACACTGCGTCTTTTAGGTGGATTTCCCCAGCCATCAGGGTGAATGCCGGGACGATATCCAATCTCCGCTTCATTTTTTTAACTTATTGCTTTACGCCTCGTCTACGGCCAAGGTCATTAGAGGCGGGCTCTCTGCTTCATAAACTATGCATTTCATAAGAAAAACATACTTAGCACACTCAGAGCATAGTTACACATTTTGCAGACAGATGGCAACATTACACTTCGTACATTAGTACGTAGTTACGACCTGGCAGTAGGTATAAAACGCCTGACATCAGCGCGAGCATCCGACCGTAAAACTATGCCAATGACGAGTATATCTCATCAAAGACAGTCGACTTCTAACATTGGGAAAAGATGATCACAAAGAAGAAGATATCTGAAATCATTGAAGTTTAAAAGCTCAACGAAAATTCTAAGCAAATTTTTATGAGACCATTAATTGAAATTAACCAAATATTTATATTGCTATAAACTTAAATTTCTCTAATTTGTAAAAGTGGTTTAGTTATTTCACCACAAACAATCGTTTGGTTACTTTGATTGATGTAAAATGCCTGTGTTACGGCTCGTTTATTACAGGTTTAATCTGTTTTTTAATATTGCATTGCATATGCTCTTCCATGCGTGATTAAGTAATTTAATTTGTATTCGTAAAGTAAAAAGCTATTTCAATTTGAATGAAAGATTTTCGGTCTTCATGTAGCGTCAAAATTGCATGGTTTGGCGGCGTTTCGGATTCTAGCACTGCTTCTATTGTCAAACCACCACTCAACATTTGATGTCACAAGAAGATACGATTTTAGCGCGGCCGGAAGCTAGAGAAGCTTGCTTTCAGTGTCTATACTTATAAGTTTTAATTTATTTATAGTGCCATTAAGCAGTTGGAAGAGGACATTCCTCTTGCAACTGCTTAGAGAATATTAGCATGTATTTGTCTTTTCCCAGAGGCACAAAACTACTCTTAATGTTGTAATATTAAAAAGTTTATAGAGTATTTCAACACAAGGAAGACAATATAATATTGTGTTATGATCTCGATAGCATGAAGAATATCCTTGAATCACTACTATAGCAGCCTTTCCATTGCTGCGTTTAAAATTAAAACTTATTTGAGGCATTAACCGTCTTCTTGTCATTTTTCATGTCAGTTCATTCCACTTAGAAAATATTACCTTGATGTTTCTATTGAAAGTAGGCTTTCCAAAAATAAGAAACTAATTAGCTGCCGTGTCAGAGGGCACGCTTTCTGGGCACGCAATAAATCATTTTTCAAAAATGACGCGAAGACAGCAAGTAATGAAGCGGAAAAGCGTATCTCCCCCTCAAAATGGGATTTTAATGAGCCACTTTCAAGTCTCCTTCAGACACCGCACATAACAGTTTCACTGGAAAGTTATAAAGGGGGTTGTTTACTAACTGTATGATTAATATTTATCGGTGTTATGCATATTAATAAGATGGAGGGACGTGCGTTTAGGCCTAAGAGACGGAGTCCGCGAGTTCTTGCAGCACATATTTACTCGTCATTCAATTAAGTCACAAGCTAATGATTTCGTACCTGCTATGACAATTTATTGTTGACTAAACATTCACCGAAGCTTCTGTGTTGTTAGGTTACTAGCATTGTGTATCAACTACTAGTCACTTTTCCTTCGTACCATACTTAACTCTACTTCTACCTTTTGTTCGTGGAATTGTTAGCAGAAAATTGACTTACGAGAGAAAAAAAAACATTCCAATACTTTGGAGATTATTGGTAAAACAACTGGAACCAAATCAGTTCACAGAACACACGAAACAAAAGATGAAGCAAGATGGATACTTAAAATAGTGACACATTCCAAGAGCAGAGTTTATACTTCCGTTTTCCATACTTGCGCGAACTGACGCCCATCAGCGTCTTCTAAGATTGCAAGTATGTGCTGAATAGTCTTAAAAATGTTCTAAAGAACTAGTTCCTTCGTTCGAAGGTAACGCTCCTACTCATCTGGTGATAATTATCATATTGTTCTCGATGACAAATTAGAAGTGGCCTCTCATGTTTCCAATAAACCTGACCATCCACTTTGCAACCTTTGTTCTTTCCAACTTCTAAATTTTTCTATCCGTGGTAACACGTTTTCCAGTCGTACCATTCCAGCATCTGAAATTTTTCGCTAGGTAAAACATTTCGCAAAATTATAATGCAAAGTGGTGGTAAGTTCAATATTCCGATGTAACCTCTTTCTTTTTTTTTCTTTTTTAACAAAAAAAGGTGGTATGTTCAATGATCTGAATACACCTTGTGCAGATTAAATCATGGCTCCTGGTTTTGTCTTTTTCGTAAATATAAGTGCCACAAAGTCTACAAAATCCGAGTTAGTATGAAAATTGTAGAATAGGGTATAAAACAGACAGATAATTTGTTGTAGATGAAGACCAAAAAGTCGCATCAAAAACACAATCGTTGACTGCAATTAATATTAACGCGGAGACCAAACAGCCTGAATAAAAAAATTGAAATAAAAACCCACTTCAAGATGAATGGAGTAAATGGGAACTCACACACCGGCCTTACCTAGCTCCGATGTGGTCGACAAACAATTCAATCACACTCAGATCTGTAAGAACTGCGACTAACATTTGATAAACCTTAAACAGTTAGCGATCTTTCACCAAGGCTCATATGTTTTTCGTGGTCAATAGAACTTTTAAAGGAAGCTGTAGTCGACCTCCTCTCTGAGTGTGTTACTGACTTCCAGTTTTCTATAAAACATATAGTAATATAAGACTCCCAAGAGATTGTCACCTTAATTCTGAGGAATTTCTCTTCCCTATTATATCTCGCGCTATACAATGCTTCTCAAGCCCTCTGACACTAATTTAAGCTCCAATTGTATTTCGAGAACGAAAAATTCAGATAATTTGATATTCGCGTAAAGTGTTTCCTACATCCTGAAAAAATTCTTTGCGATTTCCAAATACATGGATTCATGTGAGAATTAAGTTTTTCCCGGCGTATATCTGACAAAAATTCTTCTCGGGTATTCTGCCGGATAAGCTCTTCTATCCATAACGTCGGTGCTGTGTCGTCGCAGTGGCAGCTTCGCTATGACATCTCACCTGATGAAGGCAGCGGAGGTTGCTGCTGAAACGTTGTAGACAGAAGAAATTATCAGATATTAATTCATTTTTGTCACCAAGCAGAAGCGACTATGAAACTTGCCCGCAACTCATCTCTCCATGTCCCTTATTCTCTTCACTTATTTTCTAGCTATGTTCTGTTATATATTTGAAATTTTCTTTTGACACAAACTGAATTTTGTGTTTGGTAGAAAATTTTTCCATGTAGGCTGGAATAACCACGAATGAATAATTTAACATTTAAACTCTTCATGCATTTATTGCGATAATTATTTTCTGCAGCGTTGCTCTTGTTGTTCCACAGCACGCACTTAAAGGATTTTACAGCACATTGCTATCAATTATATTTGATATGTAGAATAAATATAAGTCTTTGAAATTATTAATACTGACGCCTGCTATTTTTCACAGTTCTGACACTAAGCCAGAAAAGTAACAAGTCTTGTTCGGAAAGACAGATGTTAATACTATGTAGTTAACGTCAATACAGCAGCTGTGTCAATTTTTAATTGTTCTATATGCGAAGAGTAAAAACTGAACAGGCTCTTCGAGACCGTAAGATTGAAACAAGGAAATTCCTACCAATGAGTCATGTGAAATCTTTGGAAGACCGTACTAGTTGGCGTGTATGTAATTCGCTGAAACGTTTTAATTTTATGCTCCAATTGGATTAAAAACTAGGCTAATCAATAACGATTATCTCTTAATGATCAAATGTTTATCGCATTATAATAAAAAAAATCAGATATTCTAAAGTCTATTTAATATTTAAGTTAAGTAGTATGAAAAAACTTGCAGTTCTGTCAACGTTTTACTGTTATTTTTGGTAAATCGAATAAGAACGATTAGTATATTTTTTTACAAAGAGAATTGTTATAAAGCTTGATAACTTCTTCTTAACCACTTTTTTTCCCAACATTAGGGGTTGGCTGCCCTTGGTTAGTTTTACTCATCATTGGCATGGAGAAATGTTGAGCTTTGATTTTAAGGACTCATGTCATGATTGGCGGCGTTTTAATGCTTGATAACGTTGCTGCGAAATAATGTCAAGAGCACGGATTATGTTAGATTTCCCTAATAGTGCCGTGACCCATTTAAACCGAAAATAACTTCATTAGCACCAGGTAATCTGCAAATTGAGGAAGCGGGTACACCAATATAGCGCCATCAGCACACCTCCCTAGGGAGGGATAGCCGGTGGTGGAGGAAGTCGTAAATAAGGAAGATTAAGTGTGTTGGGTGGTCGGTAGGGCTTATCGGACGAGTCGGTTGGTAGTACTGCCGCAGCGACCTTTCAGCGCACAGTGTTTCCTAACTGGCGGCTGAAATATGGCGGACAGCGTGTCCCCGCGAAGCGACGCTGTGGTGCGGCCTTTATCAGGGAGAAATACGGCCGGTTCCGCCTGCACGGGGCTTGTATGTCGCCGGCGAGCGCGTGGACGGAATTTGTTGGGGCCAGGCAAGGAATGCGGCAGGAACGCATCCACTAGCTACCTCAAGAAGAGTTAGGACGTCTTGTTTACACCGTCTTATATATATCTGTGAGATACGTAAATACGGAAAATAGAATGCAGCTGGATTATTAATATTGACTAGTTTTTAAGATGCCATATTTTCGCTTTCATATTCTTAAAAAAAAAAAAAAAAAAAAAAAAAAAAAAAAAAAAAAAAGAGCCCTACATTTTCTAACGGAATTGATTCAAGCACAGCTTACGAAAATAAAGCTACTGTCACAATTCGAATCCGGCTTTTTCCGATCACCGCTGTGAGTGGGCGAGTAAGTGAAACAAGCTTCTTCAACAAAGTATTCATTTACCAATGATGTGAAATTGCCTTCCGTTTCTATTTGTCCGGAGAGCACCTTTTCAGAGAGTTCAAACTGTGTTGCCAGGTAGTATCGCTGTTAAGTCCAGCTTACCGGTAGAGGCGCACCAGGTTGAGCCTGCTCGTTCGGCAGCCAGGAACACTGTGCGGTACGTCGCGGTAACAGCATCACCAGGTGTTTCTCAATTAAAGCTAACTACGACGCTGACCACCTGTCGCAATTCCAGCCAACGACCGCAGTATCGCAGACATAACGACTGCCCAAGAGTGTGGTCCAGCACTGTCATCCAACAATGATTTTGGTTGCTACATGTAAGTAAACAATGCACTATATCAGGAAGGCTGTGTTAATTGTGTTCTATTCCCTTAATCATCCCTTCATCATGTTACCTTTTATGTCCTAGAAGATTCATTCATAACCAGTGTTTGATATTAAATGAGTAAAGAATTGAAGATTACAACATATATTCATGTAATTATATATATTTCTGTACAGCTTTCGACTTATTGCGTAGCACCTCATGTGGCAAGAGTCAATGGTTCTGGTCAATGCCAGGTATCGGCATTGTCTCTAAACCAATGGTTTCTTATTCAGGTGTCTAAAGCATATGTATTGAAGGTAAGACATATAAACAAATTAGTATAAAAGCAGATGGGATGATACCATTGATGGTATTAAAAGAAGTAATTTTTGGTGTACCGTCTCATTCCATACATGAATAGGCTCTGTTGCAGCTGTTAGAATATCGCATTCAGTATTTAGAACAAAATGTAATCAGGAGGCATGTTGTTCATCACTGTTCAATGGAGGTATCACTTAGCAAATCTATTCCACTACGGTGATAGGAGTGTCAACACTAAACAAGATCTCACATCATATTACCATATAATGTTCTATTAATCTTTAATCAAAACCATAAAATCACATATGGCCACCGGAATATCATGAAACGCAGTTACACTAGGTAATTCTCTGAGGCCCAAACAATAATATTCCAACATGGTACTTTCCGTGGCTTTCATGAAGGAACAAATAACAGTTGGTGCATAAGTGGTTCGGCAAAGTGAATATTTGGTATTACAGTTTTACACTTTCTTGTGTAGTTACGTCTGCTATTGACACATGAACCGAGTTTCATCGGTTCTTATCTGAGAAAGGTTACATCCTGAATACCTTGCGTCATTATTACCGAGTGAGCTTAATTTCAATGCAGTGGCTGTCTACTAAAACTTCTCTTCTCATCATCACGTTAAGATCAATTCACTGTTTCCACATTCTCAAACAGAACGTTGAAATATTATTTTTACCACGCAGGTGCGGAATTTCTGAATATCGTGAGACTCCAAGGAAATAATTTATGAAACTCTTGATAAATACTCGATCATATAACCAGAAATCGTTATTTACGCAGAAGAGTACTTCCAAGCATGAAAGCAATCGTTTGGGTGGTCCCCCGATTTCTTCCATCTCTCAACGCACAGTAACCACACACAGCAATTGCCGGGCCGTGCAGGCAAGCACAAACCTCATAACTGCCTGGATCACCACTTTAAAACGCCGCGGGGTGAAAGCCACCCGGACGATATCTGATGGCAAGCGCCGTGCAGGCCATTCAGATTAGCCCCTCCCTCCAAATGAACGACAGGCTCCAGCCCTTGCCGGTCTGTATATACCAGAGTGTGTCCCTTTGTCCGCTATCAGGGCGAGCAACCCCACTGCCCGCCCATCCACCTCAAAGCCGGGGCCCAATATCTGTCAGCGGTGGCGTATGTTTGGGTTTTCAATGAACGCTGCAATCTAAACAGCGTGCGGTTGCGGTACAACTAAAAGTTAGCAATGACCATGTCCTGTTGCGATGGGCGATTTATGAAGGGCGCGCTGTGAAGGGATGATAACGCCGCTTCATGCTACTACCTTATGTTCTGCTGGCCATTCGTTTCGTTTTTGAATAAATTGGCAGTTCCACATATAGATTGTGCTGTCATTTTTAGCTCACCTTTTATAGTTATTCATCTAATCAAGTTTCGCTACGGTACTGAGAATTTGTCTCGCTCGTTTGAGAATTCTGATCAGCTGGTTAGATAAATGTTCAGTATGTATTCCTATGAAATGGGTACTTAAACCCGTTTATAGATTTTTATCAGAGATGACACTGTTGCTGCTGCAGTATCGTGAGAAAAAATTCCCTTACGGTTAGTCATATTTTTCTACCTGATAGTAATAGTCGTTGCTCCATAAAAAAAAACAATAGATTACATGTAATACGATAGAAATATTTGAAGTAGGCTAATAATCTTAGCTGGTATCTTTGATATTTGAAATGGAACGATCTTTCCTTCAAAAGTTCATGGTCAAATTCCTCCCCTTTTTTTGTCTCCAGTCCCGTCCCGCCTCTAATGATCTCGACGTCGACGAAACGTAAATCCATGAGTAAAAAAAAAAAGCTTAACTCGCCAGATTTAAAGAGTTTTACAACACAGATTCAGAAATGCCACAATTCTTTGGTATGAATAATATACTACAATTTATGTGGCTAATATTACTTATACACTCTAAAGTTCTAAGTAATTAATAATATACGATACTCTGTATGAGATATAAGTTTTTCTCGGCGTATCTTCGATGATGTGCCTTTACGACCGATTGTAAGTACTATTGGTAGTCCCACATATAACTTGGCCAAGTATTTGTCTAAGATGCTTAGACCTTTCGTAGGTAATTGTCCGCACAATGTTAAAAACTCGACACAGTTTGTCGATACGCTCCGAAAGATGCGGTTGTCAGAGTCTGATATTATGGTCAGCTTTGATGTCGTCTCGCTCTTCACCAAGGTTCCTTTGAGAGACACACTGCAGCTGTTACAAGGTCTTTTTGAACCTACCTTGGTGGATCTGTTCGAACTAGTCCTAACTTCTACTTATTTTACCTATGGTGGGAGTTTTTATGAACAGACTGATGGTGTGGCAATGGGGTCTCCATTATCTCCTGTAGTAGCCGATCTGTTTATGGAACACTTTGAAGATCGAGCAATTGAAACCTCCGTCCTCAAACCAACATATTTCTATCGTTATGTGGACGATACGTTTGTTGTTTGGCCCCATGGGATCCAGGGTCTTTATGAATTCATGGACCATCTCAATAGCATTCATGAAAACATCAGATTCACTATGGAGCTAGAGAAAGATGGTAGATTGCCCTTTCTAGATATTTTAATCCAGCGGAGACCTGATGGTACCCTGTCACATAGTGTTTACAGGAAATTAACCCACACGGACCGTTATTTACATGCCGATAGTTTCCACCATCCGGCGCAGAAGAACACGGTGTTATACACGCTTGTACACAGAGCAAGGGCAATTTCAGACGCTGACAATCTGCAAGACGAACTCGAACATCTCCGCCATACCTTCATGCGGAATGGATATCCGATCCCATTGATAGAACGGGCACTTCGAAAGAAAAAGGCAGATACACGTAATATTGAGGAAGAAGAACAGCCTAAAGATCTTGCCTTCATCCCGTATGCAGGTAGCATCTCTGGGAAAATCGGCAGGATTTTAAAACGATATGAAATCAAGTGCATTTTCCGCCCTCCTGCCAAAATACGGGATTTGCTGCGTCCTGTGAAGGATGATTTGGGTTTAAAAACACCGGGAGTGTACAGCATACCGTGCCAATGTGGTAAGAGTTATATTGGTCAAACCATCCGCACTATCCAGGCCCGTGTGACTGAACACCAACGCAACATCCGGTTGTTTCAACTTGAAAAGTCTGCTGTGGCACAACACGTGATCGAAAATGGTCACAGTATGGACTTTGACAACGTGAGGGTTCTAGCCAAGTGTTCCTTCTTCTGGGAATCTGTGATTAAAGAAGCGATTGAGATACGCCTGAATAATAACAATATGAACAGGGACTTGGGTGTATGGCTCAGTGACGCATGGAAGCCAGTTTTTGCCATTCTTAAACAACCAAGTGTCTCGCTGACGGACGATAGGAGAGTGGAGAGTGGAACACGGACACACACCCGAGCATTTTCTGCAAAATTACTTTATTTTGCAGTTTTGGTGAAGTTTTTGTCTTTTGACATTTCCTTCAATGTTACAAGATGCGTATCATTACTGTTGGTGTGTCTTTGTTTTCGCTCTGAGATATTTTAATTGTCTGTCACTATTGACAGGGGCCTTTTGTGCTTGTCAAACTTGGTCGAGTACTGTCCCAAATTGGCTATGATGGGATTCAGTGATTTTCTGGCGGCTCTGTAGAATGTTCTTGTTACTTTGAGGATTCGCTCCGAGAGTAATGGTATCCCTGCGGCTTCATGCAAGAGGGCTGTAGGGAACCGGCATGGCACATGTAGTGCACGCCGAAGTGCGCGGTTTTGCATTATTTGCAGCCGTTTGATGCTAGTCTTGGAAGCATACCCCCACACTGGGCATGCATACTCAAGGATTGGGCGTACGAGACTGCAATAGATGTTGACGCCGGTGCTGGCTGACAAGGCACTGTCCCTGTTCAGCAGGGGGTAGAGTTCTTGAAGCCTAGTTTCCACTTTCCTTCTTACCTCTTGCGTGTGTCTTTGCCACGTCAGGCGAGAGTCAAGGACTACGCCGAGGTATTTAACTGTAGGTGACCATACGATATCTTCCCCGTTGAGGTGCAGGTTTGGTGTATGGTTTCTCTCCCGATCACGCTTCCCCAGGCGTCTCGTGAATAATATTGCCTACGTCTTGGCGGTGTTAAGCAAGATCCTCCATCTCCTGGCCCAAGCTTCTGTTTGTTGAAGGACCTCCTGGAGCCTCCTAATTGCTGCGACCTTGCACCTGTGTGCGGTGAAGAATGCCGTGTCGTCGGCGTAGAGGGCTGTGCGAACTGTGGCAGGGGCTGGTATGTCGGCAGTGTATAGGTTGTATAACACTGGGCCGAGTACCGACCCCTGTGGTACACCGGCGTTGATGGGTCTACGAGATGAGATGCCGCTGCCGACTCGTACTTGGAAGGATCTCCCAGAAATGTAGCTTTTGATGAGCTTTACCAGAGGGCCGGGGATGCCCTGTGTGTAAAGCTTGAATAACAGCCCACTGTGCCAAACTGAATCGAACGCACGGGCCACGTCCAGAAGAACTAGCGGGCAATAACCTCTGTGGTTATAGGCCGCGGTCGCACGCTCGACGATTCTCATGATTTGCTGTGTTGCAGAGTGACCCCTTTGGAATCCAAATTGATAATCAGGGATTATATGCTCCCTGTTAATGTGGGCCTCCAGTCTCTTGAGTACAAGTCGTTCTAGTACCTTACTAATTGACGAAAGCAAACAGATTGGTCGATAATTTTGGGGGAAGAGGGTGTTTTTCCCGGCTTTGGTACTGCAACCACCGTGGCCCGTTTCCAACAGCGAGGGAAGAGCTGGCTGCTTATGATAATGTTGAATATATCAGTGATGTGGTCGACGACTTGTTGGGGAAGATTTTTCAATAGTTGGTTACTAATATTGTCGATCCCAGGAGCCTTCCTAGGATGAAGCCGGTTTATAATGCTGCGAACTTCTTCAGGTGTTATTTCGTCTATGGTGTAGTCTTCATCATCAACTGAGAGGAATCTGGTCAGTCGACGACGGATGTCCGCAATTTCATCCTCATCATAGTCCTGAGCGGATCTGAATTGCCGCTCAAAATGATCTGCCAGTGCATTTGCTTTGTCCTGGTCGCTAAACACTATGCCCCTTTCACCGTGCAGCGGTGGTATTTTTGTTTTCCTCTTGGTGAAACGCCTTGTTTCTTTCCATAAGGTACCGTCACTAATTTGGAGGGTGGCTAAGCGTGCGGACCATTCTCTGTTGCGGTGATCTTGGATCGCCGCCTTCAGCTCTCGCTGCAGCCGATTGAGTAGGCATCTGGTGTCGGGACGTCTGGTTAGGTGCCATTCTCTGGCAACTCTGTTTTTGTGTCGGATCTGCGCCAATAGGTGTGGAGGTAGTTGGCGCGATTGACTTCTGTCGACCGCTGGAGGCGTGGCTCTGTTTGCAGTGTCTAAGATGGTTTTTGTGACCTGTTTGATGGCTGACGCAAGGTTCATGGCGTCAATAGGTCGCAGTCTTATCATGGATTCCGCTACATCTGCTCGGAAGCTGTCCCAGTTGGTTGATTTGTAATTGGGATGATTTATAGTGGCTGGTCTCCAGGGGCCGAGGTCGATTTCAATTATGACCGGCGAGTGGTCTGAGGATAGCCTGTTCATCGTGGTGGTGGAGACGTAACCAGTGATTCCTCGTGTCATAACGATGTCCAGGACGTCCGGTCTACAACCATTCCAAGGATGATGTGTAGGCTGCTCTGGTCCCCAGACTAGTAGGTTGTGCCGACGTGCAATTCTGTGTAGTTGCTGCCCTGCAGTGTTGGTCACTCTGGAGTTCCAGTCAGTGTGTTTAGAATTTAAGTCTCCCCCTATGAGGAGTTTGTCTCGAAAGTTTAATATTTGGGTGAAGTCATCTTCGATTAGTCTTCTGCTCGGTGGTCTGTAGGCAGAGACCACCGTGACTGGCCCGCTACTGGTTTGCACCTCGATAGCCTTTGTTTCCAGCTGCTCTGTCTGGGGCGAAAGCAGCTCATGATGAGGGATGCCGTGTTTGATGTAAATTGCAACACCGCCTCCGGCTGTTGGTCGATCTTGCCGGTAGCAGCAGTAGTTGGCAACTGTGGCTCTGAGGCCATGTTTGAGATGTGTCTCAGACACGAGGCATATGTCTATATCCTCGTCTCGTAGAAATTGTCTGAACTCACCAATTTGTGAGTGGATGCCGTCAGCATTCCAAATGCACATGGTTAGTCCTTGTATATGCGTTCTAGCCATTGTGGGGAGAAAGGTTGCCAGGGTTGTCGGTTGTTAGGGCCGTCTTAACTGCGGTTGCTATGTCCGCGGCTAGTTGGTCGAATTTAGTGAGAAGCGTTGTCACCATGTTGAAAAGGTTGCCTACTATTGTTAGCATTTGGTCCATCGTCCCTCCATTCGCAGAATCAGAAGAATTTCTGTTGTGGTTACAATTTTGGCATTGTTGGCCAGGTTTGGGATGGCTGCTCTTGTTGGCTGCAGGTTTTTTGTTTCCCTTGGGTTGACTTTGACCAGTGACGGCTTCAGCAAAGGAGGTGATTTCCGAGTGGTCGATTGGCATTTGTGCCTCACTCTTCTTGCTTCCTTTTTGCTGGCCTTTGCCATTCTTCTGAGGTGGGTTCTGGGCGTTATTCTTATCTTCTCGTTGGCGCCTGTGTTGGTTGGTAGCTGATGATTCCTGGGCAGGTGTTTCTTCCGCCTTCTTCTCTGCGTTCGTCTTCTTCTGCTCCTTGTTTGTCTGGGTAGAGGTGACACCCCGTTGTCTATCTCGGGCTCGTTTGAACGCTGGATACCCCTTATAGCTCGCGACATGGCTGCCTTTGCAGTTAGCGCATGTCGGGGCGTTTTCACCCTTCCTCATGGTGCAAGCGTTGGACAGGTGCGCCCCTGCGCACTTGACGCACACTGGGGGCATGTTGCAATGTCTCGCAACATGCCCCAGGGCCTGACAATTATAACATTGAACTGGGCCATTGGAGGACCTCAATTTTTCTACTTTAATCCGTAGGGACATCAGTACTTCCAGTTCAAACACTTTCCTGTTTTGAGGCCGATCTGGAAGCACCACAAGGAAAAGAGGCATTACTTCAGAGCCGCCAGGTCTCTTTAGTTGTGTTACTGTTCTTATGTCGAGTCCCAGCTCCTCTAATTCTTCCTTGATATCTTCCGGTGGCATGTTCGAGGGCATGCCACGGACGACGATCTTCAGTAACTTTTCCGCCGCGGACGGGAATGTATAATAAGGTATTTTCCTCCGCTGCAGCACTGCGGTGACGTCCAGGTAATCTTCAGTGTTGGATAATGTCAGTTTGACTTTATCTCCACCGGCGGACTTGGCTTGGAAAGGCCGCCCGTTCAGTGTTCCTTTCACCATCTGGTACAGTTCCTTGTATGTGTTGGGGTACTGTACCACGATGGGCGGGATCTGCTGTTTGGAGCTCTGCTGCTGCTGTTGTTGTTGCTGCGGCTGCTGATGCGGCTGCTGTTGTTGCTGCTGCGGCTTCTGTTGTTGCTGCTGTTGCTGTTGTTGCTGCTGTTGCTGCTGTGGCTGCTGTTGTTGCTGCTGTGGCTGCTGGTGTTGCTGCCGTAGCTGCTGTTGTTGCTGCTGGAGCTTCTGCTGTGGCTGTGTTTGTTGCTGCTGCTGTTGTTGTTGATGATGCTGCTCTGGTTCTTCCTGGATCAGCACGTCATATGGGTTGCTGAGTTCAATTCTGCCAGGGTCTAGAGTAGGCGGAGGTTTACAGGTGCGACGCGCCTCCGTGAACCCTGCACCGTCTGTTTGGTCCCCAGCTGAACTTGTTTTTCTGTTCTTGTTCGTGGATTTACCGCGAAACGGGAAAGTGGCGGATGGTTCCGGGAAACTGAAGGCACCGATGACTTTCTTCTTTCCCGCCTTCTTGTCTTTGCTGGTCGTGGCGAGCTGCGACACAGGGATGCTGAGTTTACTATGGCTGGCTCTCTTCTCACTCCTCGACATCTTCGCTTTACCACCGAGGAGCGGTGAGGTGCATCGCTTAGTTGCGCGGGAGTCAAGTCCGTGGGCAGGCCCGGTTGTCGATTGCGTTGTGTGGATGGTCCCAGTAGTATCCATATTCGAATCCGAGTTCGGTTGCCAGGTTGTCGTACCATCTTGCGTAGCCGTCCTATTCATATCCGTTGCCAAGTCCGTTTCCGTTAGCCGGGTCGTCAACGTGGCCGCTACTGCCGCCGGCAAAGCCGAGTGCGGTGGGGCACTCGGCCCGCCTGGCGCGACAGCGCGGCGAGCACTTTCCTCATCGCACATCCTCACTCAGCGAATGCAACTTGGAACTGGCGAGTGGAACACGGCGTATCGGTCCGACTACATCTACAGCTGAATCTGTAGCCGACCAATCACTGACAAGTATTACAGAACCGGGGTTATAGTCAGCCAATCGGAAGACCGCATGGCTCCCTATGCATTTCTCTAGTTAAACATCATAATTAATGACAGTAAATGTTTTTAAGAATATATAATGTGGGGTCTTTCATTAAAGAAGTCTTTGGATTTTTCTGTGTAAGAATAATGTGAACGATGACGCTATGAGAACAGTTATTGTGTCAGCCAATCAGAATACCGCTTGGCTCCCTAAGGATTATCGAGATTAAACATCATAATGAATAGTGGTGAATAATGTAAATGGTGATGCAATATGAACAGTGACGTTATGTGAACATTAACGTAGGTAATCCATCGTCTATCCATTTTAACAACCTCGGCTTTGGTTTCGCTGTGGAGCTAACTTTTTTTTTTTTTTTTTTTTTTTTTCGCTGCCTCAACGGCTTTATGTAGCCCCGCTACTGTCTGTAGCTTTATCTACTGTAACAAATGGTTGGTTTTGGGAAACATGATATACACTTTAGGGAAAAACCCGGCTTTGGCCATTATATAATGACCTTAGAGGGAAACCCTTGCTTATTCTTATCGCCTGGTGGGGATGAGCGTAGTTAACAACTGCGTGAGCAGTTGTACGACCATCCCTAGCTGATTTTCTTGTTACTGGCATTGACAACGGTTGTTGTGTAGATGCTCATCGTGTCTGGTTTGGTGGTTATGCTTGGTCACATGGCCGTGGGTGGTCTTATCCTTCTGCGCTCTGGGTGGCGTCGTGATCTTCTCTGTGCTGGTTTGGGGGCGGCTCCTGTTGATAGCCGCTTGCAGCTTCCTCCTCAGTGGGCAGCCCCCGTAGCTAGCCGCGTGGTCCATGGCGCAGTTGGCGCAAGTTGGTGTCGCTTCGCGTGGTCTGGTGCACACCAACACGCTGTGATTTTCCCCGCAGCGAACGCACCGAACTTGGTTCCGGCAATCCTTCGATCGATGCCAGAATCCCTGGCACCTGAAGCATTGGTCAACAGTTGACAATGATGATTTCTTCCTGCGGGGACTCTTCTTGGTGCTCCGGCCGTTTTGCTTCTTAACTTGGATATTGTCTGCCTCAACATCATTGATTTCCCATGGCGTTGACTGCTTGGGTTCTGTAGGTGGTGGGAGGTTTTCATCTGGGGTGACCTCCGTTCCTCGGTTGGTTGCTTCCTCTGGCGAAGCAGTGTTTGGGATGCTATCACTTTTCGGAAGCCCTGCGCCTCCATACTGGACGAGCTGGAATTGAATGCTATGGCTCTCGAGGAAATCCTTAACCGCCGCTAACTCTGATGGGCTCGCACATGTTACGAGCAGGTTGTCCGGTGTCAACCCTGTCGGCGCTTGCGATGCCACTACTTGGTGGTCTGGACTAGGCGTGGCGTCGAGGTGCATGGGCAAGGACGGTGTTCTTGGAGATTCCGGTCCTTTAAGGCCGGCGGTAGTTCCGTCTTTTCTTGAGGTTTGAGACTCATCTTCCTGGCTAGACGAAGATGATAGTTGGTGTGGTTTGCAATATAGCACCCGATGTAGGTCTTCAAAATAGTCATCCTCTCTGAAATCCTTGCTGAGGATGACAGGAAGGCTGACAAACCGTGACCAGTCATTCTTCTTGTCAGTGATGGGCGTGGCGAAGTGACCGAACTTCTCGTCGCTGAGGATGCACAGGAACATGTTACTTGGTATTTTCCATGCATACTCTTTACTCCCGGACTTGACTCGGAGTTGGATTATGCATGGTTGAACCTGGGCGTATAGGTATTTCTTCCACCAGCTTCGGGATGTGTGCTGTCCTTTTGCCATGAAGATTTCGCTGTACTTGCCGGATGTACAACGGATATAGATCAGGGTCTCCGCCTCCTCGAAGTCGGGGTCGACAAATCCATCTTCAATTCTTGGTGACGACCATGTTGTCCAGGATGAGTTTGCGGTGTCTGATCCCTGGGATCGACGTGAGCGGGTTCCAACATAGCTGCCCGCGTTAGCTGTCGTAGGAGTGACGCACTTGGGAGACCGCACGTCGGCAGTGGCTGCGCAGGGAGTAGACTGAGCCTCCCTGTGCTCATGTGCTGTGGTCCCATGTTGCGCCGTAGCAACTTCGCCTGATGTCGACTCAGCTTGGCGTGACGGTGTCTGCAGCGGTGAGACAGGACGCCGCTTCTTCACCATACTGCACGTTGTCTATACGAGTCACTGGTCGAGAGTGCGAGCTAACTATCAGTACAACGCTGGTGTATATCTACGCCTGGTTCCGCAACCGACCAATCGCAGTAAAGGAATAGTTACGTCATTGGAGTCAGCCAATCGGAAGTCGACAACGTTCCTGGCTCGTTTCAGTTCCGCTATTCAGTCCAGTTTCTGTTGTTCCTTCAGACACAACAGTCCTGATGATGGCGGCAGTGAAAGTCGCCGAAAGCTTGACAATAGAAAATGTAATTCGGCGGCAAACCCGAGAAGAATTTATACGATACTCTGTGTTGTCATTTGAAGTCTTTATGAGTTATCGGCGGAGACTAATGTTCAAAGTCTTTCCCAGAGGTCAAATTTGTTAGCTTGTTTAGCAACTTTCAGCTAGTCAGTTTTAGCTTTGCTATATATCTGAGGATCCAGCTCTAATGTTACTACAGATAGAACGGTGTCTCCATTCTTGACACCTTACATTTCTATAAAAACTCTAATGGTCACTCATTGTGGAAGATATGTCCAAGTTCCTTCAAACGAAACAATGACTAACTAAATATTACTGGTTTGACGCAATAATCCATATATACCTAATTACGAGTTACAATTATCTGTGAATATACCTGCTCTCTTTAAACAGCCTTATCCATGGTTTGTTGTTGCCTTCTACCACGATAATTGAAAATGAACGTGTTTACATCATAGTTTTAGCGTAATAAGTGGAAATGTTCTGACCGATAACAATTTTCTACATATAAAATTAGAATTCTTTTTTTTTTAGTTTTAAAAAATAGCTTACTAGTTTTATACATATCCATTCCATTTCTGCTGGTTACAAATATTCTGTCAAATAATTATTATTCACTTTGTCTTAGCATCCCATCTCAACGGTAGGAAATTTTTTAATTATTTATTTTTAATTACTAAATTAGAATATCATTTACATATCGTTTGCGGTAGTAATCGAACCTGACTCTCTAAAGATAGTCAAATACTTAATCATCCTTGCTACTTTCCGTGAAACCCAAACAATTGTGAATGATAAAGCTTTCCAAAAAATATTCATCCCACATTTGATTTATATAATAAATCTCCTTTCTGCTGAATTTTTTATATTTTTCTTTTCATATTTATGATGCATATTATCATTTACCTCACGTAAACATTAAATGATGAATGCATCCAGAATAAATCGGAAATTTGAGATTTTACGGCTCAGCTAGAGACATTACGGTAAAAAAAGAGACAGATTAACTACATGTGTCATACTACAGTTTCAACTTGCTCCTTTTAGATAGCGTTTGTACTGGTTCAATTCTTCATTTTCATGTTTGTTTAACAAACAGGTTCATTACTGATCGCGGCCGCCAGGGAGCATTACGGTAGATCTGTCAAAAACTCTCCTTCTAGGTAGCGTTCCCAAATTATAAAAGAGAATAACTTTCTTTGGTACTAAAACAGTAAAAAATATTTATGTTGCCTTTGTGCCAACACCAAACTACAGCAGTAGCAAATCGAAGTTCTTATACGAAACTATCCTAAAATGTACTTAGAGAAGGAATTTATATAGGATATCTATTCATGTTTCTGCCCTAACATTCCTTCACTTAGTAATGGAAATTCCTATGAACATCCATTTTGTGGTTTACTTATTATTTAAGTGAGTAATTACTCAAACTAAAATTAACTAGTCAGCAAACGACATTAAAAGCCCAGCTTGTAACCGTGGAATCTCAATATATTCTTAGATCAAACAAAATTAATCTAGCTATATGTGAGAAAATACACGAAACATTGTGAAATTATGGTCTGAAATAGTAATTTTAGGCCTCGCATTTGGGAGGACGGCGGTTCGAATTCCCGTCCGGGCATCCAGATTTGGGTTTTCCATGGTTTCCCAAAATCACTCCAGGCGAATGCCGGGATGCTTCTTTCAAAAGGCCAAGGTCGAATTTCTCCAGTTCCTTGACCTTTGACCCATACCGCCTCTAATGACCTCTATGAGGCGTAAAGCTATAAGTAAAAAAAAGTAATTTTGGGAGACCATCTCGATTTTTCTACAAACTTTGTAAAAGGGAGAGTATATTCAAGCAATGATGGATCGAAAGGTTAACCGTTTCACCATTGCAGAGCTGTCATGCTCGATAGTCTCGGCAATAAGGAGTCGTCTTTATCCCCCTTTGTGTTGCTATCAGCAGGAAGGCAGGACTCTTATTCCTCACGGGGCAGTGGATCCACCTAGTCCACCCTACCCTGCCCGCCTTGCTTTCTTTTATTCTCAGCTTTCTTTCTGCGAGCCGTGGTGCAGAGTGGAGTTTAAATTAGGTGCCCCAGCCATTGTTGGCGCTATCCTGCCAGACAAAGGGGCGTTCAATTAGATGAAATCAGAAAATTTGTTCGTTCCTTTCGCCTCCTGGCGCCCATACATCGGGACTCCACCCAGGGGGCCGAAACAATTGGGAGGAGATTAGAAGCTGCGGCCAGCTCAACTGCTACTCGGCGATAGTTCTTTCCACAAGTTGTGAATATCCAAAAAGAGTGCGCCAGAGATGATAGCCTCTTCTAAGCCGCTAACTTATTTCACTAACCGGTGTAATTTCAACCTGCCAAGCGGACTGCTGATTTTTCCCACGTAGTTCATTGCACGTGGCTCATTTAATTAAATCATGCAAATATTTGCATTACTAAACTTATTTGTGAATAAATTACCATCTTCTGAGGCGAGAAACGGAATTTTGTGTTAGATTATATTTTGATAATTAATTTAAACGAAAGTTTTAGGAGGGGGTGCTGGAAGTTACAATTACCTCGTGTCATTCCTTTAACCTAATATTTCAATTATCCCAATAGGGCGCAGTTTGTTTGTGTACATTTTAATAGTCAATAGGGAAATTATATTTTTATACTAGCTGTTACCCGCGACTTCGTACGCGTGGACTTGGAGTTTCATTGCCAGAATTGGATATAGAAAACTGTTAGTAACGTACGACTTGTCCCAAACAACACCGAGTCGACATAATATGATGGAAAGCCATCATTATATCATCCTATAGTCTAATCTGTCTCATGAAGAGAATCAATTAACAACATATTTAAAAACAGAAAAGTAAGCGAAGTTGCGGGGATGTGTGTGTGTGGGGGGGGGGGGGGAGAGGGGGGGGTTAACTGATGGCAGCTATATTTCAGCTTGGTTTTTTTCTTCTTTCTTCAACATGAGCATCTGAATCTTATAATCTAATAGCAGCACATTGTCTTCTAGACCTGAACCTTAGGCCAGGTTTACGTCCGTAAGGCATGTCAAAAAGGAAGACAAATTGGTGCCAGAAACTTTTATACAGACACAAATGAATAGTACAGTGCAGAGCAAATTGACTTCTATACTAAATAATAAGTTTTGTTTCTTATCGAAATTTATTAACAAATCAAACACTAACAGACTGCGCTACTGAGCAACCAACGTAACATTACAGACTAACACACGAATCTGTCTGTCTTTCATCATTCGATAAGTTCTTAAAATTTCGTGACTAAAACTGTTATTCATACCGAAAAAATGTCCTGTGTCCTTCCTACACTATTTCGTTGTTAAATTCCATCAATATTGATATAGTCATTTAGTCGTCAAAACGTAACAAAAAGACAGAAACTTACTTCCACAATTATAATATAGTAGCTGGTATCCACAACTCCGTTCGCGATTGTAATGTATTCATATTGACAGCTGTAGACAACTAACCACCATAGTGCACGATGGGAGACTCGATACTATTACCACACACAAATACCAGTCTTCTGCGCTATGTAGTTCCGGCAGCAAAGTAAAATTTACGGGTACACACAACTCTTTGGATGAAATACGAAAATATTCATGATCGACCAATTTCAAACACCATATCTCACACACTCCCACAGTTACCGAATTTCGGCCAACGTTGTGATCGATGGGTGACTCTGTGTTACTACCACACAAAAACGCCGGTAATCTGCGATTGATAGTTTTCACTCAAAAGTGATACACCGTGACACATGCGTCTTTGGCAGAAATATGAAATTGCCGCAGGTCTACCATTTTCATCCCCCATATCTTCCACACCCCCATAGCTACAGACATCTAACAACCATAGTGCACGACAACAGACACGATTCTACCACCACACATGAACACCAATGCTCTATGCTATGCAGTCGTGGCAGAAAACAGAAATCTGTGGAGACACATGCCTTTCGTCGAAATACGAAAATATCCTTGGTCGGCCACTTACAACCACCATATATCCCACACAACCACAATTTCTGAAATTCGGGTGCTGTTGTGATCGAAAGGTGACTCTGTGATACTACCACACACAAACGCCAGAGATCTGTGATCGATAGTTTTCGCTGAAAAGTGATACACCATGACACTTTTGTCTTTGGCAGAAGTATGAAATTGCCTCAGGTCGACCACTTTCAACCCCCATTTCTCCCACACCACCATAGCTACCGACATCTAACAACCATAGTGCACTACATGTGGTAGGATTCTACTACCAAACACAATCACCAATGCTCTATGCTATGTAGTTGTGGCAGAAAAGTGACTTATGCGGAGACAGTCGAAATACGAAAATATCCTTGGTCGGCCACTTACAACCACCATATCTACCACAGTACCACAGTTTCTGAAAATCGGCCGCTGTTGTGATCGAAAGGTGACTCTGTGCTACTACTACACACAAACGCTAGTTATCTGTGATCTATAGTTTTCGCTGAAAAGTGATACACCATGACACTTTTGTCTTTGGCAGAAGTATGAAATTGCCACAGGTCGACCACTTTCAACCCACATTTCTCCCACACCCCCCATAGCTACCGACATCTAACAACCATAGTGCACTACATGAGATACGATTCTACTACCAAACACAAACACCAATGCTCTATGCTATGTAGTTGTGGCAGAAAAGTGACATACGCGGAGACAGTCGAAATACGAAAATATCCTTGGTCGGCCACTTACAACCACCATATCTACCACAGTACCACAGTTTCTGAAAATCGGCCGCTGTTGTGATCGAAAGGTGACTCTGTGCTACTACTACACACAAACGCCAGTTATCTGTGATCTATAGTTTTCGCTGAAAAGTGATACACCATGACACTTTTGTCTTTGGCAGAAGTATGAAATTGCCACAGATCGACCACTTTCAACCCCCATTTCTCCCACACCCCCATAGCTACCGACATCTAACAACCATAGTGCACTACATGAGATACGATTCTACTACCAAACACAAACACCAATGCTCTATGCTATGTAGTTGTGGCATAAAAGTGACATATGCGCAGACAGTCGAAATACGAAAATATCCTTGGTTGGCCACTTACAAGCACCATATCTACCACAGTACCACAGTTTCTGAAAATCGGCCGCTGTTGTGATCGAAAGGTGTCTCTGTGCTACTACTACACACAAACGACAGTTATCTGTGATCTATAGTTTTCGCTGAAAAGTGATACACCATGACACTTTTGTCTTTGGCAGAAGTATGAAATTGCCACAGATCGACCACTTTCTACCCCCATATCTCCCACACCCCCATAGATACCGACATCTAACAACCATAGTGCACGACAGGAAAGACGATTCTACTACACACACAAACACCAAAGGTCTATGTTATGTAGTTGTGGCAGGAAAGAGAAGTATACGGAGATACGAATTTTTGGTCGAAATATGAAAACGCCCTGCACTTACCAACTCCTTACCAACTACTTATATCTCCTACATCCCCACAGCTATTGGCATTCGTTGTGCACGACAGGAAACTCCATGCTACTTCCACCCACAAACATCAGTGATCTGTGCTAGGTAGTGTTGGCTGAAAAGTGAAATATAGTAAAAAACACGTCTATTTTTATATATATATAAGATTTCTTCAGAGTTGTTTGTGTAGATAAAATTCCATGTTGGTAAGTAAATGGCACTGTTATTTACACTTTTTCAACAACTTACTTGACGTTATTAAACGCTAGTGGGATTATATATACAAAGGCATCACAAAATCTCTTAATCCAGATCTTACTCACCTTTACAGAAGAAAATAAAGTTTTTTTATATAATAAATGTATATAATAAATAAAAAATGTACCTGACAATTGAGGACGTGGGTTGTAATTGATATGTAGAGATAAGGAGGTTAGCACAAGATAGGAAGGGATGGAGGATTGCATCAAACCGGCCGAGAGACAAACAAACAAAAAAACTATGTAGAATGGCCGTAAAGAGTGAGAATACATTTATATATTACTGCAAATCGAATCTCTTCTTGGATCTTCCCATAACGAATCGTGTTATAAAACTTGATCGCGTTTTGCTCGTTGACTGTGAGGTGAAGAAACGGGCTGCTGATCTAACTTATTACTGCTGGGCACTCACGAATTAGGGTTGTTCGAGGGAGTTATAAAAAGGGCAACAGTATTGTAATATATAAGAACGAAGTCTTTCTCGGCGTTGAGAATGTATAATGCTCTCGGGTATAAATGCTCTTCACCAGAAGATGGCGGCAATGAATCTAGTCGCCGAAATATCGTATGACAACGCACTCTTGACTCGGCTAGTCACTCGAGAGCAGTTTATACAGTATTGTAATACTTTTTTCGTCAGAACCCAGCCTGCCTGCTTTCAGAGGATATTTCTGGTCATACTTTCGGAATGAATCTTAGTAAAGATGGGTTCATATTAGAGATAAAAAATGTATTTACATATCATACATATGTATGATTTGTGGCCCTCAATAATTCTTGGATGTCAATTACCAACGTTTCACGTTGATTCATAATCACAAACCGGTATCCAATAATTCCACATTGCTAGAAGACACTTCTCTCAAGATGTGCTTCAGTGTATTGCTCCTACTTTTCCTTTCGCAACAACTAAATATCAAACAAATCTGAATCTTCTTTGAGATAATCTTAATGAACAGTATTTTAGGTGCTACTTCATCCTCATGTATTACAGTAGGTCCCATGGGGTCTGCAGTGTACTGAAACTGATCATGTGCAAATGAGTCTTCATCGTCAGAAACGATACGCTCCTTACAGTTACACATACAAAAGAATGTCACAACCATTAAATTCCTGCCAATTGTAACTGAATTGCGCATTTCTTCAACACGACGTCTAAAAAATATATAAACGCTAATTTTTTTTTTTTTTACGATGAGACACACCAATACTTGTCTGTATCGATAAGATTTGTATAAGTAATCTTAATTCCTGTAGTTATTATTTTCACACATACGTTTTCTTACACATATTTCTTTTCTCAGAGCATTCATCATTCTACCAAACAAACTTTCAAACAATGGCTTTACTTTGGATATACACTTGCAAAAATCTAGTAATATAGAACTTTTATACAAAACTACACGTCAATTTGGAAAAGCTTCGTAATTTAGGTCCATTAAATAGAGTTAGGCGTGGATATTTGAGAAGCCACATTTAATTCATACAAGAGAATTTTCTAAGTACCTTGTCTAAATTTCCCATTAGTTTTACTCTAATCTCTTTTATTTCTTTTACAGACAGAACATTTTGTTTCAGGTAAATGTGTCATGGTCAGAGTGGTTGTTTGGCCTATATGTGGGCGTTGTGAGTGTTGGACCTCAAGTGGAGTATCTAACCTTCGTGATTTTAGGCCTCTTCTAAGTTCTTCTGTTCTTCCATGAAGCTCTTCGTATGCAGGCTAGTAATAATGGTAATTTATCAGCATATACCAGACACCACTCCATTTTTCTGGTTGGAGAACCGAGGATAGAAAGGGCTAGGACTGGTTTAGTACTAGCAGGATACACTAATCCACGCGAATGATAAGACGGCTATCTTGTAGTGATACATTTTAAATACCGCTGAAAACTGTGCAGTAGATCCGGTCGGTGTATTGCAAGGACTATTCCGAATGCTAGCGTCTTGAAGCGACGTTAGTCCTTCAAATACTGACTGATTTACTATGATTGGCGAGACATGGCAGCTTGTTTGGAAGACATGAGCGCCAAGCTAGACTACAAGAGTCGGTGCGATCGATTTGGTAACCCATATGGAATGGTTCGAGTCTGCACAAAGAAGAGAGTAATGCCATTTAAATTACGACGTAAACATGTGTTTGCGCCATAAACTAACTTAGTCCACAACCCGAAAGTTGGTTGGATCCTCCCAAAGGAGGCATACTAAGCCAATGTTTCAGAGGTAGGACGGCCAGTTCCTTTCCTTTGGGACCTACAGTTTAACGTGGAATCCGAACCACGGGATTGCGTCACAGCTGACCGGAACGAACAGCCGAACGTAACTTTGCCATAATCATTTTTATCGAATAAGTATGCTGAATTGTGTCTGCGTTATCGACCAGAACCGTTGCAAGTTACCTTCGCAAAATTCAGTAACTATATTGTAGCGGATTGGTCGGTTGGGCAGATGAATTGCTTACCTTGCATACTTTAAATCGCCACCTTCCACTACCTTTTGCAAAGCGTATATATTAATTTTAGGAAACAAAGGTGAAACCATTACTTCTGTTATTAGTATTTGAAAAAAAAATCCTAAAATATTGGTTTATTTGGTACTCATGAATGCTTACAGACAGAGGTATATTTATCGTTAATCTTAAACATCTGTCTGTGAAAAACTAAAGTTCAACGCAATACCTCGTCTAACAGATGCAAAATAGCAAAAAAAAAATTATAGTTAATTGAAGCTAAGAAATTGCAATACATGTACATGAGATTTAGAAATTTCAGATGCGACTGAAGCAAAAAACTCTCTTATGCACATTGAGAGCGATTCTTGTATTACAATGAAAATAAGTTAACATCAGGTTTGACTGGGTTTTACAGAGCGCCAGGGAATTGATTTGTTCCCACAAATAATAGTTATTGAAAGTTTCCAAACATGGAAGTCAGTCTATCAATTCAAACTAGGAAAAGAAAACAAAAAACCTTTTAGACACAACTAGCTCAAATATTTGTGTCCGGCGGCATAAAAACTCTGACTCATCAGACCGTTAACGGGCTGTCTCAATGATTCGTCAGAGTACACACTGTTTCTGGAGGTATAATTACCGTCGCAACAAGAGCGCAATCGTCACTCAAATAGCGCACACGTCCAGGTTCTGCAAGGCAGTTGTCACGTCAACCAGCACATGTGATAACATCGATCGGACTTGGTGCTCAGTCATCCAAGCCTCCAGAACGAAATCATCCACACTCCTCTGGCAAGCACTCATCTAATCGCGCTAAATTAGACCAGTTGCGAGCTGAAGTGCGTAAGGCAATGCGCGATGCGTTTAAAGAATTCCAAGCCAGGAATTTATCTGAAGATCTGATTACTAATTCAAAAAAGTTCTGGTCGTATATAAAAGTAATAAGAGGATGTCGTAAGGTTATGTCGTCGCTGATTAAGAAAAATGGTGAATTATCAGAAACAAGCGTAGAGAAAGCTTTCACGATAGAAAACTCAGAGGAGATTCAGATATTTAACAATCGTACCGACAAAACTATGAATGATCTCGTTCTAGATGCCAAGGGTATAACTTAACTGCTTATGAATGTAAAAAACCAATAAGGCTCCCTTACCAGACGATATTCGTACAAGATTCTACTCAAGGTACGCAAAGGAAATTGCACCATATTTAATGAAATTTTATACCGTTTCCATGGATCAAGGAAAAATATCAGCCGAATGGAAGACCGCTATCGTAAGTCCACTGTTTAAAAATGGGAATGTTAATGATCTCGTTAACATCAATATTTTGCATGATTTCAGAACATATCATCTATTCAAATGTCATGCGGTTCTTGGATGAAGGTGAGCTTTTAAACCCAAACCAACGTGGATTCAGAAAAGGCCGATGTGTGCGAAACACAACTTGCACTTCTAATTCACGATTTGTGCCGAATTATAGTTGAGCAATCCCAGGTTGATTTAGTTCTATTAGATTTTAAAAAAACCTTTCGACACTATGCCTCACACTAGGTTACTTAGGAAACTACGTGGCTACGGCATATCTAGACAAATATGCGACTGGGTTGCATACTTTCGGAAGGACAGAACACAGTGTGTATTTATCGACGGTGAGCGTTCATCACATACCGAAGTGAGGTTCGGGGTACCCCAGGGAAACGTGATAGGGCCTCTGTTGTTTCTCATATACATATATAGTTGGAGGGAAAGCGTAAGTGCTATGTTGAAGGAGTTAGGTTGGGAATACCTGGAACATCGAAGGCGTTGATATCGGCTGAAGCTAATTAAAAATTTCGTGACTGACGTATTTCGGAATGACAGCCAGCAAATATTGCTACCAGCAACATTCACATCTCGGAATGACCGCGAAAATAAGATAAGAGAAATCAGGACCAGAACCGATTAATTTCTGTACTCATTTTCCCCACGAGCGATTAGGGAATAGAATAGAAAGGATTTACCGGGCGAGTAAACTTAAAATCCGACAGGAGTGGCTTTCGATAAAGCACTCCGGCCATCCTGATCAGGGTTTTCCATGGTTTTCCCGGATCACTCCAGGCGAATGCTGGGATGGTTCCTCACAATAGCCCATGGGCGCCTCCTGCCATATCCCGCATATCCCTTCCAAACCATCACCCTTTTCGATAGGTGCAATGCACCCTCCGCCACACTCTTTTAGTGAATCGCGTAGTAATAATAATAAAAATAATAAGCAGTGGCCAGGGCGATCGTTCTTGACGAAGTGAAGTCTTCTCGTCTCTCAGAGCTCGTCCCTCTCCTCCTCGTCGGCGTGTATCATGGAAACACAAAATTTGTAAATTTCCAATGACATGAGGAAACAAACACATCGGATTGGCTTCGCAAAAGTATCCCCTCTTGCCGGCTAATACATTGCCTCTCATTTGCTAAGAGTCTTCGGGTTTTGTCGGGATTGTTCGGGAGGATATGTAGGAATAATTTTTCCCACGACACCGAGCAACGCCCATTCAGGAATTCGAACCACAAAATTCCCCGGTACTTTTCACTCTCTGGGCTAGGGATAATCCCTCGCTTTGTCTCGACCTACGGGACTCTTCCGGCTTAAGTCAGATTGTCACTCACGCCTCTTAACTAGACACGGATTTCTGTCTCCAGCTTGAAAAAGAATATCAATTTATTTCTTATGTTTATTAATCCAAACAATAATTAATTAAAATTGTACGAAATGACCCATCTAGTAGTCTTGCTAGAATATGAAAAATACTAATTCCCCTTGATAAAACTCAAAGGTCCAAAACGACCTTTACAAATGTAATATGTTTTAATTCAGGTTTAGAACATGCGGGAAGACGTGAATTGCAACGTTTTAATGCGTGAGTTTCAACACCAGCTATTAGAATAGCCTTGTAAAATTCTCCGGCGTTTAATCATCCATTAAAACTCTTTAGAAAAACGCGCTCGGCTGGAAGTGTCATGAAACAGTACGATTCCACGATTCACTACAAATTGTGTATTGTAGTGTGTGTATTACAACTATCCTAATGTGATAACGTACATTTTTGTCAAGGGATATGCGGGATGAGACAGACGGCACCTATAGTAGCCTATCTTGAGGCGTTAGCCTGGAGTGACCCGGAAAAACCAGAGAAAACACAGTGAGGATAAACTGAGAGGTTCTTCGACACAAATTACCGTCTGATTTTTAGTTTTCTCACTCCATAAATCTTTCCAATTCGATTCTCTTATCGTTTGTTGGTGTAAACCAAAGAATTGTTTATAGTGCTTATCTCTCTTATATTGTTATATTCTCACAATGATAGTAATCCCAAAGATTCATTAATAAGAACTAGTTTTGTGTACTTTTGCCATACGGTTCGTATGGCCGAGAAATACCCAACGGCTTCAGTATCCTAGTAACAGAGGTTTTACTGATCGTGTCTTCTTTCTCCGTCATCCTTACAAAGGACCTGAAGTGTCAACATCTGTTTATGAAACATGTAGTCTGTGATACGTACCATAAATGTATATTTTTTTGTGCAGTGAGTAATGTATGTTGGTGAGGAGACCGTTGCAGCATTTACCAAGAGGATTACAAGAAACCTCCTGAAAGCCGTAATTAGGACGATCGCTACGCCAGCCACTAGAGTTGAATTGCACCTTTGGAACCATTGCACCACCCTTTCGAGCAAGTCAGTAGCAGAAGTATTTATCTAATGGAATATATGGAAAATGTAATTACGGGCCATTAAGGAGCATTAATCGCCACGAAGCGGGTAGGAGGAGGAACATGAACGAAGACGAAATAAGTAAAGAAGCGAGAACCAAATTTATATTTTGCGCTTGTATTCTTCTAACATTTTTTTTTTTTTTAACTGCTTAACGTCTCTCAAAGGCGAGGTCTTTAGAGACGGGAAAGGATGATGGGAAAGGAATGGGTAGGAATTCGGCCATGGCCTTTTGAAGGAAGCATCCCGGCATTTGCCTGGAGTGATTTGGGAAACCATGGAAAACCCAAATCTGGATGCCTGGACGGGGATTCGAACCGCCGTCCTCCCGAATGTGAGGCCAGAACGCTAACCGTTACACCACCATCCTCGGCCTCTCCTAACAATATTAGGTGCAATTTACGGAGTAGTCGTGATGACTAATACTCTTTCTTCATACCAAAATATCATTTTTGTAATTTTCACACAAGAAGCCACGAAGGAAATATTAAATGGTTAGAATGATGTGATTATTTACGTAGATCATTTATTTACTTTTATCGAATTGTTTTCCATGCCGGGGAGACATGATAGTTTATCGGCTCACTTTATCTCCCGCGTCTTCTGAATATGTTGGGAGAACCTGATCTTATGAGGACCTAATTGCTGTCCTTTTTTCCTCGACAACGCCGAAGTCATTACAGGCTGGAAAGGACTGGGGCAAGAAACGAGGAGGAATTCACCAATGGCCTTTTGAAGGAGCCATTACGGCATTCGGTTGTAGTGATTTGGGATGGTTAAGTGCTGCCATCTGTCTGCGAAATGCGTAACTTGTGCACTGTATTAAAGGTGTATTTTGGTTTGTGAACTGTGTAGTTTATGATGCGGAGATTGGGGACCTCTCCAGCACTCGCCTATGTAGCTGTGGAAAATCGCACAAAATCCGCGACCAGGACGAGCGGTACACCGGGCCTCAAACCTGAAGGTAGGCGCGTTGTATCTCCTCCATCCAGTGCAGTGACGCATTAACGAGCAGAGCCGCATTGGCGGGACTGTAGGTTAATCATCAACGGGAATCCATTTCTGTGGCTGAAGGGAAAAGAATTTAGAGGACACACCCGAAGTTAAAGTTAGTATACGTATGAAAGCAAAGGGTTCATTAGGATTGAACTGATAGCGCTTAAAGTGTCTGTATATGAATAATATTATCTGTTGATGTAACAATTTCACATTATCGATGATTGTAAATAATATCAGCTCAGAGTGTTCATTCAAGTTCATAAAACTGTCTGCATGTATATGAAATTTCATGTCATGGAGGCATGAAAAAGGCCGTGCTCAACCACCGGACTATCAGAAAGGAATGAACAAACTTCACCAAACTACGTTGATCTACAATATATATTCGTTTCAACATTATTTGAATTTGTGTGCTTTGATATCATATATAAGACCACCCTTTTGAATAGTCTAGTAGAGTCAAAACTGTAAGTGACATATGATCCGGCTTGTGGCAGCAGATTCCTCCCATAATTTATTAATCATGTGGAACGCATGGTGACCTGCCACAGATGATGTGATCCAGATGGCCACTTGGCCTCACTGTCGTGACGGGAACACGCTGCTCTCAGAGGCGTCTGACGGGTTTCACTCTGCCTCGGATGTAATTAACGCACGCAGCAGGGTGGCGTCCATCATGTCCAAGATGAGCTGGACGTCTCAGCTCCAAAACACAGCTCGCCTGGCATCTGCCTGCTCATGGAAACGTGGTTAAATACGTAACACCACGAAGGAGCGTAAACAGCATTGTGGCAAATGTCTGTCGCTACAATACACACGTGCGTGGGTGATTCTAGTCTTCGTGGAGAGGAAGAAAAGTTATTTTTTTAATGTGAAGTGAATTTATAAATAATTTTAGAATCTTTACAATTAAAGCATGACAAAAATCAATTAATTCGTTCACCATTCGGTATTATATCTAGTCTAGTGTACTGACAATAAAATATCATGAGTGCAAAAGACATGACGTCCATATTACAGTAACAATGGTTAGCGGTCTGTATGATTTGTACCAGTAACATTACCAGCGAAATTCTCATTAATGGTAGCTTGATACAACATGTGGTATATTAGAGATATTAGACAAAAAAAATGTATGCCTATATAGGAAAAAAGTATGGCTATAAGTGAAATGATACTTATTAATCCAAAGTTAAGATGAATTACTGGTTGTTTATTTCTTCGCATGAACTGTAATGATCATTAAATAACTAATATAAAGGAATACAGCCTTTCATTTCTCGAATACCATAGATGCTGGAGCCTCAGGAGTATATAAAAACGTGTTAGTGGCCAAATTTACTCCTTCAGCAGGATAGTTATCTATTGTTTGATAACTACATAAAAGAAACCACTTCGTTGAACATATCACATATTACCTCAGTGTGGTTTATGGCTCTTGCCGATGAAATTTGATAGTTTTATTTAGTCACCACTATTACCTCATACCAGTTTTATTATAGATCGCTGAAATAAACTGAAAATGTGTATGAATGTGATTGTCACATCATTAATTGCATTTGTAATCAAATTCTATATTGCTTATTGTAACTGAACTAATTTTTCATTACTTGGTGTCGAACATTTTTTTTTTTTTTTCACAGATCGCATTTACGCTAATATCACTGAGTTATCGCACAGTACCACAGTACAAAAAATTGGATTAGGAACATGGGAAATAACATTGCGAGAAACGCTGTTCTGGTTAATGTGTTGTGTGTGTCTCAATTACACACCGTTAAAAAAGTATAGCCTTTCTCAGCACTCTCCACTTAAATATAAAAACTTCTGGTAAAAAACTTAAAAAAATACGCTGTCAATCATGTATATTCTCCCCAATTTAACATATGACATGCTATTAACTTCTGTATAACAGAATTTGTTTCCAGATCAACATTAACTAACAATAGATCATAATTCAGAAGATTTTTCTCACTACTTTCAGTGTTTAGAGAATCTTTAAAATCTATGGAACTCACTATCTTCTTAATAATACGCTCTATTACCAAGCTTGGGCGGTTTAAACAGACATTTTCATGTAACATGGTAAATGTTACATGAAAATGCCTGTAGTGTCACTGGATATATGAAATATCCGTGGTGCCACCTACGAACAACTAGCACCCTCTATAACACACCATCAGTGGTAACCGACACTACTAAAACTCACAAAACGTTTGTTATTTAAATTTTACATACAATTTGCATTAAAACCTTCTGCAGCAAATTTTAAAAGAGAGAACGATTGTTATGAACGTCCAAAAGGTCACTTATAAAAATTCTGTAACTTGTGATAGTTCCTTAAGTTTTAAAAGACGTTGTACTTCAATAAGATAACATTTTGACTTTCAACACTTTCTAATTTAACATGACATAAAATTTTTTATAAGTAGGCTACGGTGATTTTAAGATACCGCTAAAATTGATTTTTTTATCATTATTTAATGATAATGTATATTGTAGAATTTATCACCGTGCAGCTTAAGTAAGTCGTTCGTTATTAAGTTTCCATATAATTTTGTACCGTGAAATTCATGTATTCACAAAAAGTGAATTAACCCTTTACCATTTTGAAATCCAATGTTTACATCCTTTTCTTTAAGCCAGAAATAAGGTGCCGCAATGATTCTTATATGAATTCTTTTTTCCCTCGTACCATTAGGGATGGGAATGCACAACAAAGAGATTAGCTTTGGTGCTGAGCACCCTCTGCCACCCACAATTTTGTGAATTGCAGAGTATATATGTAGATGTAGATGTAGATGTAGATTTGAAAAGTGAAGAAATATTAATGGTTTCCATAAAGTTCCTCTACAAGATTTCGCTGTTACATAACAGTTTAAGTCATAACCTATGCCAAAATAGAACTTGCTAAGTTTCTTTTTGTGATGAAACATAAAACGTTTACGAAAACTAAAGCTCAGTGTTTTTTTTTTTTTTTTAAATTTTCCATTAATTATTATTTGTATTTAGCTATTGCACAACAGACTTTCACATCGACTGTCTGGTTGAAAACCTAATTACGTAATGTTTAGTGGTGACTTGTGTTTTCTCTGTTACTAATTGCTCGAACCATGGAAGAAGTTCGTATTCGACAATTCAAAAGAACACCGTTTATAGTAACTACTGTGAAATCAGCCAAGGAAACGCTATTTTTCAACAGTAATATATCTTAGCTGAACAAGTTTCTTTCTTTTTTTTAAACTGCTTTACATCTCTCAACAGTGAGGTCTTTAGAGTCGGGAAAGAATGGGGGGGCAAGGATGGGGGCAAGGAATGGGAAGAAATTCGGCCATGGCCTTTTGAAGGAAGCATACCGGCATTTTCCTGGAGTGATTTGGGAAACCATGGAAAACCAGAATCTGGATGCCCAGACGGGGATTCGAACCGCCGTTCTCCCGAATGCGAGGCAAAAACGCTAACCGTTACACCGCCACGCTCGGTACAAGTTTCATACAGAATTGCTTTTACAGCCACACATTATATAGTTGTGTATTAGTCTCTTTGAAATATAGAAAATTAAAGAATAAGTGAAAGTATTCTCTTACAACATAGAGAGTACGTAAATATTAATAGCTCATCCTACAGTCACTATAATTATCGTCACTAGCTCTCATCCGTCCCGTGTCAGGGTGGGGTGGAGAGAAGCATGTATTTCACTTTTCAAACCTCACCCCCTTTCCCTCCCCATCCTTATCCATCCTCCACTCTTCTATAGTTCTTACCCAATCCATATTCTTTTCTTTTCAAAATTCAACTTTATTGCTCTGGATCCACCATTTTTCCTCTTTCTTTAATTCCTAGCATCAACCATCTGACTTGGTATCCTCTTCACTTTTAGCATATGTATAAGAGACCAAATCTTCATAATTTATTCATCTTGATATTCTCAGACACTTAACGGTTTAGTGAAAGGCTTGTATGTTATATAGTCCTTACTATAAATTATGTTCCTGTTTGTAAATATATTTATATAAAAGTAACGTGATGCAGTGTAGGTTAGCATTAATCTTGTAAATTCAGTTGATAGGCCAAAAAAATCGATAGTGACGGTCTTGAGAATTTTTGGCAGAAAGTAAATATTTAATGATACTAAGATTAGGATTTTACAGATGTTAGGGTGTTGAATGAGTGCCAGATATTGTAAACCAGAAAGAAGAAATTCAAATTGTGGTAAATATCCGGTAAGTGTAAAAAAGGTAAAACCAAAAATATAAATACGTAAACGTGTCTATAGACAACCGTCCCGTACACTAAAAAAAGGAAAAGCGCTTACACGCTAAATAACGGAACTGAGAAGAATAATTTTGATTTATTCGGAGATGTAAAGTGGGTGATGGAAGAGAGGATGCAGATGTGAGGATGAATGAAGATAAGGCTAAAGGTAATAGCGCAGTAGGCAGACACAGAGGAAGATGGGCTAATTCATTAATTGATTCGTTTCAGATCCTCAAGATCAACACTGGGATAATGATTCATCTTAAAAGGCTGTTGGTGTCCGTTTAATGAGACTAAAAGGTGGGGCTGCAATACAGGTAAAATTTATGCGGACTCCTTGCCTTAGTTAATACTTCCCACTTATACGATTTTGCATATTGCGAAGCGTAAGACTTGAGCCTGAGCGGTGATTTGAATGGTGAGTGAGTGTGCCGTTAGTTCCCAGGCGGGGAGCGGTGCGGCAGCCGCGTCTTGGGCCTAATTAGCGCAAAGTGGCGTCACACCGCCCTCCACAAGGCCGTGCAGTCAGACGGGCGGCTGCCACCGCAAACCGCTGACGCTCCAAACAGGCAAGCGACAGATTCCTCCCTCACAACTGCTCCACTCCGATAGTAAACACCACCCGTGTGTCTGGAACGCTTAAGCCACGTTGACAACAACTAAATTCTCACTAACACAATAGGTCCAGTGATACAAATGTAGGTTCTGATATATGTCAGTCTCCATTATTATAAAAATTGGTAGAAGGTAGATAACCGTATAGGTCTATATACTTAACCGGTAAACCATAAAACAAAAACCGAGCATGGTGGGTGAACGGTTAACGTTCTGGCCTCGCATTCGGGAGGACGCGGGTTCGAATCCCCGTCTGGGCATCGAGTTTTGGGTTTTCCATGGTTTTCCCAAATTACTCCAGGTGAATGCCGGGATGCTTCCTTCAAGAGGTCATGGCCGAATTCCTTCCCATTCCTTGCCCCCCCATCCTTTCCCGTCTCTAAAGACATCGCTGATAAGAGAAAAAAAAATACGGCTTGGGTAAGAATTATGAAGCAGAGTGGAGGACGGATAAGGGTGGGGAGAGGGGGGGGGGAGTGAGGTTTGAAAAGTGAAATACATACTTCACCCCACCCTCGCTTTTGGCTTTAAGAAGCCACCACAGTGGTATTGGGGATGAATAGCACACTTATACCTGGACCTACTGTGGTTTTTTAGACTGATTTCATATAAGTAAATTATACCACAATGCCCAATTTAAGCCTAAAAATATTAGTTTGATAATCAGAATAATATTATATATGTATAGATAGAAAACTGTATAGTTTGTCAATATTACTTAAACTGACTTCCTTCCTTTTGAATAAATCATTTGCTATCAACAAGTCTTGAAATCCAATGGAAAAAAGTTTTAATTTCTGATTAATTTTGTCGTCAACGTCGAGATCATTGAGGTGGGAAAGGACCCGGAGGGGGGGGGGGGGGGAGTAAAGGAGGAACGGGAAGGAAATCGGTCATCGCCTATTTGTAGGAAGCATCCCGGCATTTGCCTGAACAGAACCTTTGCTACTTGATAGTTTCCTTACCTCAAATACTTTTATTCCCTTCTGTAGAACAATGGTATTGATCGATGTTAAAATACCACTTAGGAAACGCTGGAAATTTAACGGAATACTGAAAGAACCTGTATGCACAACTACTTAAGAAGAAACCTGAAAGTATTTTCGTTAAAATGGCGTAACATATTAGTACAGACGGCACTATCAAAACCGACTTCGTTTAGTGAATGTGTGTCATAATTGTGACAGAAAACATATCCTTGTTAGCTACAGGAAACGGTATAGGTAATACTGGCTAGCCTTAGATGACTACTACTATTTCTGTTGAAGTGTCAGATCGGTATCTTGTACAGCGGATAGAAGTACTGCACCATTCGGAAGGATTGCAGGTACGATTTATGGGAGGGAATAATGGGAGATATTGACCGTCGGTTGCGTCGAGACGGCCCACCGAGTCGAGGTGACGCGACGGTGAGAGGCGAGCGTGACCACTCAGCGACTGTTTGTCCGCCGTCCTGACCGGAATGTGTTAGTCGGGACACGTGTACTCGGCATGACCTGAATGCCGGCGGACACAGGGCACAGGTACACCGAGAGGAAACCTGCTCCACACACAGCTCTCGAACATGTGTTAAGAGACAGTTATGAAATGCAGCTGGGATCAGTATTTCAGAAACAGGAAAGTCTCGCCTAGCATGTTAAAACGACGTTATAAGGACATGGGAATAGCAACAGGTGCGATCTCAGTAGATAACCTTTGAAAAGAGCTGTTCACACTTTACAGTGTTCATATTAATACCATACTAGTTTTTTAACGCTTTGGATTTAATTCTATATTGCCGTCTGAGGTTTAAAATTAACTCTGTTAGAATGTTCTGACTATCAATTACTATTTGCTACGATGAATTCATCTAGTTGGTGGTCACTACAGTTATGTTATTCTGTAACTCTGAGCACCGTAATCTAACAATTTTATTAAACACTATTTCTAATTAATGTGATCAGGAGACGTCTTCATGTCTTTTCAACAGTGCGAAAACTAGAAATTTGTGAAAAATTTTAAACTCATTATATTTTGAACAGTTTCAAGTGCGAAAAACATTTTGAAAAAAAAAGATGCGGAAACTAGTCCGTTATCACATTTTTTAGTAATGTGGGGGAACACACTTAGAACCAACCTTTAGTGCGGTAACCGAAGTAATTTTGCAAGTTTTAAGGTTTTCATGGAATTTCACTATCGTTTGATAACGAAATATTTTTTCAGTTATGATAATGATTTGACGATTGAAATATACATCAGAAGCACAATAATTATTACCTTTACAGCAGGTGCATTGGATGAAACAAATATAACATTCAACCATTTCAAACTTGTTATATTTTTAAGCGAGTCGTGCATGCTTCTAAGGTTATAACATATCGAAAATGAGCGCGCGAAACTAGGCATGTGGCTAATTTTAACTTCACTCAATGTTCCCGAAAATAATAAGGAGCGCTATTCAATAACAATAACGGATTGGGACTAAAATCTCCCGAAAATTAATGATAAATTAAACTTGGAGTAAATAATTCAACGATTTTAGTATTACCAACTATAAATATTGATTTCACTTTTCTAGTAAAACAAAGGTTTTGGTAAAATGTGTGTCGATGTATATTACATAAACGAGTAAATACTGGATTAATGTGTTGATGTTTTATTTGTGGCACCTTTAGTTTTTTATACAGTACGTTTTAATAAATTCAGCTAAAAGATTACGAACGCGGCGTCCAAATCACAATCAGTCAGTTTCCTGCTGACAATGTCATATTTTAGTAACGCCAATCAGCAAGCGAGTTGTTCCTCTGATCCATACATTACGGTGATATGTATCGAAACCTTTCCCTATGCTAGATGTTTATTAGATCTATGCAGCGCAGGATGTAGGGGGTGGGGCAAATCGGGGCACTTGCTCCGGGTGGCAACTTCACGGGGGCAGTAAAATTATGATTGAAGGAGCGGCAAACGTAAAATTTATGTGGCGACAATGGGGGCGGAAAAATAAATTTTTAAGAACGAGCAAGCTCAAAGTTTTTTCCCAACTGTAAAAATTCCTAGATCCGTCACTGGACTTAAGCTCTTCCTGATCTTGTGTTTCTTTGTTTCTGTTAGAAGCATGAATGGCGCTAGAAAGTGCTGAAGCCAATCCCATGGTATATCGGGGTACAATCAGTTCGAAATCCATCCATTGTGTAGTTAGAGTTACGTCAGGAAAGATTTCCATTTCGTCCATAGATGGTGATGCCTGCAAAAACTGCGAGAAGTTAAATTTCACAAAAAGTTGGTGATCTTGTACATTAAGTTTATCGAGACATTTTCAAAATTTTTCGTTACGACATGGAATAATCGATATCCTCATTTAAGGTGTAGATGGAAAACATTGTTGGAAAGGTTTATATAAATACTAAACTCAGATTTTTCAAATCTGTACCAATTATGTGAATATTTAAGACAATACGGATGCTGCAAGACGGACACAAATCTTAACTGAAAACGCCCATGATCGAGGGTGGACACGAAACGGTAGCCAATCTAACTCTAGGCCAATAAACTAACCCTTACAGTACATTGGCAGGAACGCGTTCCAGATTGTCCTAACTCTTCTAACTGCGATATGTAAATTGGGTAATTCGCAACAGTGCGTACAATGGTAACATATTTGAAACTTGCTCCAATTTGTTAACTTGCTTGTACTTTATTTCAGAGAAAACATTTCTGGAATTGTAAATAAGGAAAAAGCTTATCTCTTCGTTCGCAGCTTATTAGCTTTTATTTGCAGCACTTCATCTTCAATAAAATAATTGTTTAAAATAAAAAAAACACATTAAAATTTTAAAATAACTTTACACCTTTCTTAGAAGATGGTAAAACTAAATGGACAATATTTTATATTATTATTATTGAAATTTTTACATTAATTAGTAATTTTTGGAGTCGGTGCCAGCTGTCACATCACGAAGATCTAATTAATGAACTTTGGTTTTATGAGGCGAAAAGAGGATTACCAACAAAAATTACAAATATTTTACAGCATGTCGCGAGGCAAATCTACATCTACATCTACATATATACTCTGCAATTCACAAAATTGTGGGTGGCAGAGGGTGCTCAGCACCAAAGCTAATCTCTATGCTGTGTTATTGCGGAACACAGCTTAGGGAAAAAAAATCACAGTATTTTAATCTGTGGCTCTACCTCGTATGTCGTCCAGGCATATCTCTGGCATTACAGTGTCAGTTGGTAGGCTGCATCATGCGGTCAACGCTTTTACAGTTAGTATAATATTAGTGTAACATCTGTATGTTTCAGTTTTGTTGAAAAATGTTAATTGTAAGTAAGTAGTAACATGATTTTTTATGTATTATTGTTATTCATTATTATTTTTATCTTTTTGTTTTTCTTGCTTTGGCTGACACCAACTACAAAAATAACTAATTAATCACAACATTTAGATAATAGTAATGTAAAATATTGTTCATTTAGTTTTACTTTCTTCTAAGCAAGGTATAAAGTTTTTTTTTAATTTTGCGTGCTTTTTATAAAGGCGATTTTTATGTTTTATAAACCATTATTTTATTTTTAAATTTTTAGTGGTGTATTTTAAATATGCCACAGCAGTTCTCATTTTGCAAACTTCCTGGTAGCTCAGTGGTTAAAAATAAAAATTGTCTTTATATTCCCCAGCAACTTCCAGAACGGAGAGTTTGGATGCTGTGTTAAGGATTGTCAGTTTACATTTTGGTCCAGGCTGTGTTTCGACCTAATCATAACATCTGTTATAGCTGCTGCTCGATATTTGAAACATATAACATTTGCGCATTGACACATACCACGTACACCAATCAGTCTCTGGAACATATATTTTTGTTCCGGATTTTTAATTGCTTTTAATTGGTTTTCACAACGCGAAATCGTGGAGTCCAAGTTGAAATTTTGAGTACATTAGAACACATTTATTTTGTGGATATTCTGCCATGACTTAAAAATAGCTTAATTGATTTTGACGGAAATTACAACTGTGGATTTTTGTAAAGGACATTAAAAATTAAAAGGGGTGGGGGTAAAGGGGAAGAGGGATTGGGCTTTGGAGTACCAAATGTAGACTGTCTGTTTTGATTGATTTAAAGTATATGTGTGTAAATTTCTATTGCTATCAAATAAAAACTGTAGGTATATATAAAAAACAATTAAGTTGTATGAAAACAAAGAGTAGTTTGGTTTTTGTAAATCTAGTGTGGATAGTATTTTTCTCTTTGTTTTAAGGTATACCTGTGTAAAGTTCCATCAAAACCAGATAAAAACTGTTGCTTTGTGTAAATAATGTTTTAAAAAATTAAACGGGGTAAGGGAGTGAGCGGTTGGGTTTTGTAAACGGAAAGTAGACACTATGTTTCTCTTTTTTTTTTTTTAAGTATACATGTGCAGTGTTTCATCGAAATCTGATAAAAACTGTGGGTATCTATAAAGAACATTGGCAATTAGGAGGGGTGGGTATATAACGGAAGAAGGGTTGGGCGTCTGCAAATTAATTTAAACACTATTGTTCTGCATGTTTGAAAGGATACGTGTGCAAATTTCCTTCAGCATCGAATAGAAACTGTAGCTTTGTGTAGATTAAGGGGGTGGAAAGGGAGTGAGGGGTTTGGCTTCTCTAAACCAAATGTAGACAGTATTTTTGTTTTGAAGTATACATGTGCATACTTCCTTCAAAATCAGATACAAAATTTTAGCTTATATAAAGAACATTGACAGTAATTAAAGGGGTAGAAAGGGAGTTAGGGTTTGCTTTTTTGTGAAAATAATGTGGACAATATTTTTCTTTTGCAATTTGTTTTAAAGTATACGTATGCGTAGTTCCACCGAAATCAGATTGAATTGTGGGTTTGTACAAAACCTAAGGGATGTAAAACGGAAGCCAGGGTAGTTTTTGGATTTTTGGTCAGAAATCATCTCAAAGAAACTGGCATATGTGTGTCAACTTTCATAAAGATCGATCAAATGGTGTTGACTGTAGCTTTTTAAAAAGAAAATTGAAATAATCAAGAGGTTGGAAACGGGGATAGGGATTCCATTTTTGCAAACAAAAAGTTGACATTATTATTCTCTTTGTTTTGTAGTAAAAGTGTGTTAAGTTCTATCTAAACCGAATAAAAACTGTGGGTTGGTATTAAAATTAAACGGTTTAATGGGGAGAGGCGGTGATGTTTGGATTCTTTGGAAAGAAACCTTCTTCGTTAAAAATGATATAAGCTTCAACTTTTATGGTAATCGTTCAAATGGTGGAAACTGTAGATTTTAATAAAGAACATTGACAAATATTAAGGGGGTAACAGGAGAGAGAGGAGTTGAGCTTTTGCAGACTAAATGTTGACAGGATTTTTCTATTTGTTTTAAAGTATATATGTGCAAAGTTCAATTAAAATCAGACAAGAAATGTAGGTTTCTATAAAATTAAGCGGTGTAAAGGAGGAAATGGCGTGGTTTCTTAAAAAAATTTTGGTCAGCAACCATCTCCAAGAAAAATTACAAGTATATGCTAACTGTAATGGAGATCAGTTAAATGGGATCGACTGTAGCTTTGTATAAAGAAAATTAAGGTGGTGGATAGGGAGAGAAGGGTTCAGTTTTTTTTAAAAAAAAATCAAAAGTTAACAGTACTTTTATCTATATTTTTCACTATACAAGTCCAAAGTTACATCGAAATCGGATAAAAAATGTGGGTTTGTATAAACATTAAGAGGTGTTAAGAGGTAGAAGGGGTGGTTTCTTATTGAAATTCATACGGGACCACTATCAACTATAAAAATTTCATTTAAATCGGTTCAAAATTCTAGAAGATATCGCTGAACATACATTAAAAAAAATTCAGACGAATTGGTAACCTCCTTCTTTCTTTTAATTCAGTTAAAAATAACGTCTTATTTTGTCTGTGACAGATCCTGTTCTGTAACGTAATAAGATAATGTTGAAAATTGTGTGTTTAAATCTGTGTCAAAATTCTTCCATTACGGTAGCAGATATTGACACCTACTGACAACTATCGTGCATCGGCAAATGTAGTGAAGTATAATTCCCTAAAATAATTAAATTTTCCTCCTGAAATTACGATTATAATTGATGAAATATCAGAAAAAAACATGAAAGTTTTCACTTTTTCCGGATACAGTTTACTGGTGTCGTTCCAACTGTTTCACAAATGGTGATAACCAACTACGTAACGTTATTTTATTATATCGCTGCCCAAATTTTTTGATCGTTTGTAGACTGATGAAAGTCAATTTAAATATACACAGATTTTTTTTATACCGACGGTTTCGCCTCTCGGGTTTGACATCGCCAGCACATTAACTCCACAAATAAATTCGCCTCGGGCTGCAGTCTGAATTAATTGGCGCGTTCGTTAATTGCGTTTGGCGGTAGTCAGCTGTTTTCCGGCGCGCGCGGCCGCCTTACGCGGACATCGGCCGCTTCACGTATGCGCGGTTCCGGTTCCGTGAGGGATCGTGCTACGCTTATTATTCATGACGCTCGTCGAGCAGATTTAATCATCCCGTAATCCGAGCCACAAGTCTGGCTGGCTCCGGGCGCATCGTGCTTGCTGTACAAGCCCACCGGCTCAAATATAATGCACATTTAACCGCGCTCCCCCTAACCCGCCCGCGAATGCTGATTTGATTTATGGAATAGAATTACCGCGAAGGTAATGGCTCTTTACGGACGAAGCCGATTACGGCTCCTCCCCGCTGCCGCGGTTCCAGCGGGTTCCCACTTTATTCCTTTGATGTATTGTCGAGGGTCGGCTCGAGGCCGCCCTAATCTGTTCTTGTCATTCTGTTTGAGTTTGCTCTTCTGTGATTGGTATGCAACGTCGACGTCAGTTCGTTGAAAAGATTCGCGTTGCTGCATCGAACTGAATTGAAACTATGTTAGGTTTGCTTTTTTGTTGGTGTTTTAACGCCTTTAGGAGAATTTCGATTAGATTCTGATCAAAGCTGCCTATTTTTAGTTCCACTCATTCAATAATTCAAAGTGAAACATTTTATATATATTTACTACGCCTTTGAAGTCTCTCAGCTATACAAATTCGTTCTACAAAGTAAAATTTCTAATACAGGTTACTAATATCATTTAACTGTATTATTTATCTTTTCCATCATATTTTCGCATAATATAATTATTATCTTAAAGAAATTAAATTTAGAAATACATTTGATATAACTTTCGTAATTTTCAGTCTACGTATTGACACACTTTTCTTTCATTCGACGTTTGTTGAGGAGAATAACGTCTCAATTTGTAGGGGCTATCTGTATTAATTAATTATAAATCACTTGCAGTGATACGGAAAGTTAGTTAAAGGATGTAACGATATTTTTAAATGAAAACCTTGAGCACTAAGGTTGTAGCCACGTTAGCTTTCTCTGCTGCATGTAATTTCTAGGACATTCCAAAGAAGACTATTCTGCAATACAAATATAGGGTCTCATATTTTTTGGCCAAACGCTGGAGCACAAAAATGTTTTTGTCATACGTATCCAACACAATTTTCGATAAACAAATAACTAGTTATCTCTCTCTGAGCTCGTATGTCATTTTAAAATTTATCTTCATAACGTCATATACCTTACTTGTAAAGGTATCGAAAAGTGTAAGCTATGAACCTAGTGAGGCAGTAACTGGTACCAAGAATAGGAACACCCTCTGTTTTTTATTGCGTCTATCTCTGTTTAGGAAGTTTTACACTCGGACATAAATATTAGTTTGAGAATTTGAAATTAACAACTTCGAATAATTAAGCATATTTTTCTAACACACTTATTTTGGTTTTGCTTACGTATCACAGTTTAACGTAAGAGGATGCGTGCCAAGATCCTGATTCCAACCAGAGTACAGTATTGTATTTATGTAACACGTGTATACAAACATTCGTAATTGTGGATGTACGTCAGCAAACTAAACACAAAATGTGGCATAAATCTACATCACTGCATTGTTCGTAATTAAGAATATGCTACCAATTTTTAAGAGTTATTTATTTAATTTATACTAAGGAATAAGTATCTTACTACGATTAAGAAATATTTCATCTAATTCCCTTTGTGTTGAGGGAGTACGATGATATCTGTCGGATATGTTATGTTTCTTATAACCATGATGACATTCTTATTGCTGAAAGTGCAAATAACTGTTATATGAGGACTGACTTATCATTTCTTTCGTATAAACAAAAAACAGATAATTTGTTCCAGTGAAGTTGCGAAAACATTTAATGTAACTTCAGTAGTTAGTTGTCGATTATACGTTCCAATTGAATGTCATAATAGTTCATAACACTAATTACTTGGAAATTTGGTAAATTTAAATACATTTCTCTTATTTTGTGAGAACTGAGTCTTAAGCTTAGTTTAGGAAAATGAATATATCATCTAATTACGATAGTCAAAATGTATACTACTACCAAACATCACGACAATCAGTTAGAAATTATACGAGATTTCGATAATATTCTCCGGTAAAGTATTGTATTCCAGAAAATTATAATTTGTTTCTATTCATTGGAATTTGGAAACAATTGTTTTCATGCGGACGATTTTTATTTAACAGAGGGACCGGATATGTGCTTGCAAATACGATGGATAATGTTTAACTTTGGGGCCTGTTCCAAAAGAAAATGGAAGTTTACCTCGATTTTTAATAATGGTAAGTTGTCAAATACTTCATGATGGTTCACAAATGGCGCACAAGTTTAAAGACAAACGTCAGTAGTTTTCGGTGCAAAGTGAAAGTCAGTTAGAATTAGTTAAGTTGACTGGTTAAGCGAGAGCAGAAACAAATATAAGTATCCTTGAATCGAAGTCAGCACCAAACAACAAGCACCCACTTGTTTATTCTTCTATTATCTTAGTTCGCTGCTGAATACAAATCGCCATGCCAAAGTAACAACTGGTTTCATGGAGGATTTTCTTGTGAAGTGTGTGTCTTAATAACAACGATTTCCGAGACAAATTCAGTGTGAATCGAGGTGAGAAATTTTTATTCAAAACATCCTCTACCTTTCGCATCTGGATGAAATTGACTTATCAAATCACTGAGCGAATTAATCCTTAGTTTCCAATAATTTGGAATAAGCAGAATAAAATGCTCACACTTTACGTCATCACGTGATCAATGACGCATTCAATGACTTATTTTATGACCACCCGTATTAGGACGATCTTCAAATAATTCTAAGCACGTTTAGGAGTGACCACAGTGAACTAGAGGAAGCTGAAACTAGTGCGACTTTAAATTCTCTCTCTACCTTCATTATCGCTAATGTATGTTCTTGAACAACTAGGAAGGGAATGACTGTAATAAAACAGGAATATCTTTAAAACGACAGCACGGTTGTTTTCGGGTCGTTTCAAAAGCTTCCGACTAGTCAAAGGACTTGTTCCTTATCCTTCGATGTTACATCACAACGTGTCAGTAATAACTGCCTATGGTATTAGCAGTCATTGCTAATCATACCTGACATTTTAAAATCACGCAACAGCTTGAAGATACTTTGCGTTTATTTTAAATCGCGTTAAAACGCATTTTTCCTTAAAAATCTGTTTAAATCTATTAATATAAAACGCCAGCTTCCCCGTATGACGCTACCTGTCACGGCATGACGTCAATCTATGACATCGCCCCTATGACATCACGCTTTTCGTCCGATTTGCGATCAGATATGTTTTTCTAGGTTATAAATAGACGTTATTTAGTAACTGTTTTTATTTAGCTAAGTATCAGTAACTAAATTAATTGTCAGAACACTGAAAGAAAAGTACGTATTTCGTTTAAATTGTCATACTAATTATTAGTTGTTTCTATTTATTTAATATTTGTTTAAAGAGAGCAAAACTAAGATATTTAAAAAAATTAAATTGTTTTAATTAGTGTACTGTTAGTTAAATTATTACTTCGTTTGAACGAAAGCTGTTCCACACTCATCGCAATCTATACAACCTAGACTATAATTAAATCTAATATTACCTGGAAAGACATAAGTTGTACATATTTTTTTTTTAATTTCCTTTGCCTTTACTCACCATATGTTTCATCCCTATGTAACTGCATTAGCCATTCAACCGTTGTAATACCAATCTGAATCACGGAAAACGTGAAAGGCAGATGTAAACACCCCTGCAGATTTTTGATTTACTTTATATCGCGATGAATTATTGCCACTAAAATGTGATAAGTACATGTGTTATTATGCGTGTAACTCTACGAAAAAATTTGAAAGTAGAAAATATTTTTTTGTTGTTGATATCTCACTGAGTTCTCGAGATATTGTATCTCAAAATTAACGTGGTTAGGTTGAAATGTGACCTGGACCAGAAGATAAATTTCGCCATTGCCAAATTTGATGATGAATTCGTATGTAACTCCAAGAGATTTTTTTCATATCTCGGTAGTTCTCGAGATATTGTACCGTATCGCAAAAGTGAGGAGGTTAGGGTGAGATCTGGCGTGGACCAGAAAAAAAATAATCACCAAAATCACTATATCTACACGGTGCAAATGCAGAATAGGTGTTTTATTTTCTTCCTGGTGGTTGTTGTTAGGTTGAAATACGGCCTGGACCAGAAAAAACTCACAGAAAGCACAAGCAACTATACCTGTAACTATTTTTAACATGCTATATCTCGAAAACCAAGAAAGATACAAACAATTTTACTATTTATTTTAGATTTGTTTCGTCGAGTTATACAAGAATTAATTATCAGATTGTGGCGCCACGGTAGTGATTGAACTGCCTGTGGTTAGACTGAAATGTAACCTGGACCGGGATAGCAACAGAAACATTTTGTTAAGATTTATTTTAGCATCCTTCGTTTTCACTGTGGTAATTATTTCAACCGCATGTAAGCTACATCATCCGTTAAAACATCGATCTTCATCACAGGTAATAAAAAAATAAAGATGTAAGAACACGTGAAGAATTTGGATCAAGTTTACATCGGGATTCATGATGACACTAAAATGCGATACATGGAATTTATTAATTCGCATTTGATTGTTGCTTTGATTTTCTAGCGGCAATATTAGTGAAGATTGTGGTTAGAGTGAAATGTGACCTGGACCAAGATGAAAACTGAAACATTTTGCTACATCATAAGTGTCGAGAAATTACAGCACATTGAGCTTTATTTTATAACAATTCTTTTTAGAAATGAAGACTTCATGGGTGTACCGCCGGATAGTGTTTCAAAACACTATTCGGCGGTACACCCGTGAAGACTTCATTTCAAGCATAGGTTTAGGTATGCAACTAAAAAGAAATTAAGTGACAGAACACCCGTCATTTTTGACGTCATCTGTATAATTTCCTAATTTATCTCAAACGTAGAATTTTCCAACTAAAATGGAATGCTAACTAGATCCTTGCGTGAGAACAAGAAAAGTGAATAAAAAATATTAAGAATCTGGGAAAAAATATTGTAAATTGACTTGAGCTACAGACCAATTTTATATCAAATAAATAATCTTGATGAATTGGCGTAATGGTTCTATATTGCTAATGTTTTCAATTAACTCATTTTTCTGGCTTCATGTAATTTTTTAAAGAAGTTATTTACCATCATCGTTTTCATAACATGACGTTTCCGCTTCTTGGGATTCTTCTGTATTTAGTATTAAGAAGTAAGCGACTGATGGAGGTTGTAGTTAACTGCAGTTGCAACAGTTGCTGCTCCAGTTAATACTCTGAGCCAGTGCTTCTTTCCGGACGGAGAACTCGAGGCGTGGCGATAGCACGCGGCGGCAGTAACTCAGGCCTGGGCTGGACTTGAGTGGACAGCGCCTGCTGGCTATCTGGAGACTTGCCGTGTTAATGGCCAGGCGCCAGGAATAGAGGCGGCGCGGCGGCCGCCAACCGCCGGCGCTGTCTTAATCTTAATTACATTACAGCGACGAGACAGTACTCCGTAGTATTAACGTGAAAGTAGTTTCATTGGCTCTCGGAACAAAACAGACAGTGATACAATAAGCAGCAATTTAAAACATAATTTTCTGAATTACAATTTTTAACACCATTTGAACTTTTCTTCATAATCGTGGATGATAAAATGGAGAAGGTGGCAGTGAGGATGGGAGAGGAAGATATGGAGTTGATGGCTTTTGCAAGTGACCTTGTTGTCAGGGGGGTAGTGAAGAGGAAGGTCTGTAGCAGTAGGATGTTTGGGTAGACAGTATGACGAATATGGTTTGAAATTTAATGTGATGAAAAGTGAACACTTGGTAACAACTAGAAAGAAGAACATTAGTCCTATAACCAAGGGGACTGTAATGGCAGGTGATCAGCTCAAGAAGATGAACGTTTAAAGTACTTGGGTAATCTTGTAGACGAAAGTGCAAGGAACGATGGTGATACAAGTGACAGAAGGAGGCAGGAAGAGGCATTAGAAGTCTGATACGGAACAGGGATATGCCACAGAGAAGAAAGGGAGTAATTTATCACATTTAATATGTTCCTATCCTGAAATATGATGCTGAATCCAGGACAAGAAGCGGGGCACTAGTAGGATACAAGCGACTGAGATGAAATTTCTGAGAGGCTGAATGGGTGTTACTAAAATGAACACAATAAGGAATGAAGTGATTACACGCACAGTAAAAGAGGAATTTTTACAGGAAATGAAAGAGAAGACTAGACTAAGATGGTGTGGATGTGTAAAGAAAATGGAGGAGCAGAGAATACCAAGGAAAATCCACGAAATGAAGGCTCATGTAAACGACCCAGAGGAATTTCAAGGGACGTATGGCTGAGAGGAGGGGAGGAGCGTGTACGAAGGAGAGGACCGAGCTGATGACAGAGAGGAAGTGGGAAGAAAGACGAACGTGGAGAGGCTTGTACACAAGGCAGATTCAGACAGTAGTTGGGAACAGCTGATGACTATTATTCGAAAAGCGTGCTTGTGCTTGATAGTAAGAATCCTCCGAAGTAAATTGAGCATAACAAACTGAAAGATTTTTTTTGTGTCTTCTTGCTGTTCAGTAATTGTCCAGCGATTAGAAACAGTGAAAAGTCTTATGTTGTATAACGGCCGTTAAATACCAGGTGGAACAATTTTCACTCCTCACCGGAACCAAATAAATACATATATATATTGCGGAGTTCAGCATGTATGAAAGTGGGTGATAGAAGAACATATTCGTTCCATTCACGTAAGATATTCGGATGCAAATCCTTGGGAAAATTCTTGTACTGTCCGGTTCACTAATCATCATTTCTATGTGATGGGCCACTCAAAAAACAGAGCGTACTAACATAAATTTACTGAAAGCGTGGTTGCTACGTGATGTAGTAGAATGGGGTTTGGGCGGGCATTGATTATCTGGTATGATTTACAAATGTTTTAATCAACAAGTTATTAATTTTCATAATTATTCATTTACATTAATCTGATTATTTAAATAGTTATCAGTTGATCTTATGAAAGGAAATAAAAATTCTATCATTTACCGCTAATAATGCAATATACTAACAATTAGTTCATTTAATTTTAGAGGCATACAGACATCGGTGTATTTACAATACATAAACAATCAATGATTTGGCAAAAACAACACAGTGTCTTATAATTAGGCCGTAGAATGTTGATAATAAACAAACAATTATGAACGTTCACGTGAAACTGTAGCATATAACAAAAGCTAACATTAAAAATTAACGGAAAAGCTAACACGATAAATGTATAATAGTTTGTTAATTGTTCACAAAACAAATTGAACTTTATAGAAACGAAAGTCTCCGTTTCAATCAATAATTATTGGCAACATTAGGTCATTGGATAATATAAATACAAGATATTGATAGATATGAAAATTTATACATAATTTTTCCTTATCAGTTAGCACACAGCTTTAACATAGCTCAGAATGTTTATAAGAAAGCGATGGTCTTAATAGAGCTGATTTCTCGGCATAGAGGCATAGAGGAAACTAAAAAAAAACGCGCACACTGGGTACTTTCAGTTGGCATAATAGTTTCACAGTTTTGCTTCAGTGACAGGTTTCTGCACTGGCCCACACAGACAGCGTCGATGTATTGTAAGTGCTCTAGGATGCGCACGATCCTCCACTTTATTGTGAGCACAGTGATTCTTCAAGTGGTACCCCCCGGTGTACTATGTCCAGTAGTGCCTTACTACCAGTTTTCGTCTTGCAAGTACAATGGGGGCCAGCTCACCAACACCTGTGCACTGCATTGGCGAATCGTGACCTCTTTCCCAAGAAGTAATCAACGCAAGGCCCTTTAAAGCCGCTCGTCTGATACGATTTTGGCTCGACGTATCGTCCAGTTTACCTCAATGCCATTCCGTCATTTCGTAACACATGCGACAACGGAATAGCTAGTTATAAGTTTCTAAATACACCGTTCATTGGATTGTACTGGGGAATTTTCAACAACATGACGCATACATAGATTTGTGAGAACTATCGTCCGTATTCAGGTTGACATCGGCTAGAAAACTTCTCCACTCGCGAGTGCAAGTGTAGTGATCTAGGTCGATCACTTGCCTAAATACTCATATTAATTCTCAAGTCAGTATACAGGGCGGGCGTGCATGAAATAGTTAAGCAATAGCAGCTATGACCTGGGAAGTAGCACGCATATCAGCAAGCGGTAAGTTGCCAGTTGCCAAGCAATTGTCATTACAGCAAGATGTTAAAGTGAATTTATACAGCAGGTTAGCGAGGAGTATTGCCCTCTCCACACAGTGATGATAGGAAGGGAATGTATCTATTTAAATCCTGGGGGTCTGTCTGTCTCTCTACGAAAGTCTTTCAACGTACCACATCGACGCCGAGGGCTTCGCCACCGGCGCCTTCGAGGCGGCCGTCGCAGACAAGAAGATGCTGCCAGTCGTCTCATACTAAGGTGAGCTCTGCTGCGATAGCTGGAAGTGGATATTCAGAGGTCAATCATTGGTCATATTCATGTGGGCATATTCTTGTAGAGATATTATCAATATTCCAGTTAGTTGGGCTGCGAGGCGCCCATCAGTTACATGCTCGCCTAGTCCTCGGCCCATATATAATGTTTTGTTCAAGAGCCAATTAAACAATGTAAATATTCACGTATGCCATCAGTCATTGATCATGTAAATAAATATGTAGAATATGTAACTGACGTTTACAGTAATTTAACCTCAATTCCTACATTGCTGAGTGTCCTGGGCCATAAAACCTGTCAGGTGTTGCAGTAGTGACCTAAGACGAATATACATATCAGAACTATGGTCGGCCCTTATCCACGGCTCCAGTGGAAGGTTGCCCTGTCGGCTCGTATCAATCAGTTGGAAGGGTTACTACACAAGAATCGCTTGACGGGCGCTAACAATAAAAATATCAACAAAATCCTTTGACTTATTGGTCCTACGGGAATATATCAGATCCTCGCTATGTGTGGCAAGAAGCTACTGTCTCCCCTTCCACTTCTTATTGTTCCGGCAACAACATGACCTGTCCACTCTGGTTCTAGGTAAATCCCGGCTGCGGTGGCCCCGTTAAAGATTTCTGACCGTCGTTGGCTCTGGCAATTCTATTCGGCAACCCTTCGCATGTTTCACGCAAATATTAAAATTCTTTAAATAGCAATTGATATTACTATTCAAATATTGAACGAGTTGTCTGACCCAGCAATCCGGTTACGGTGACAAGCGTTTCCCTCCCCCTTTCATTCCAGTATCTATATTAAGTTCGAAATTCTGGGTCTTTAGTTGATAAGATGTTGCAAGAGCTTGCAAATGTCTGCCAATTCAATTCAACTTTACAGTTTATTTCGGTCTTTTCTCCCTGTAGTCGTACCATTGAAGTGAATGTTGTACTGTTGGCCTCGCATTTGGCAGGATGTGTTTTCGAATCCCCGTTCGGGCATCCAGGGTTTTCCATGGATTTCCCAAATCAGTCTAGGCGAATGCCATCAAAAGGCCATGGCCGTTCACCTTCAACTTCCTTGTCCCCAATCCTCTCCAGCTTCTAATAACATCGACGTCGACGAGGTGTAAAACCATAAGCAAATAAAAAAATGTTGTGTTCGATTGAAGTATTTTTATTGTTTAAAAACCCTGTTTTCAATGTAGAAGTAATTTATAACTACACTGTGGACCACGTATTCAGACAATATTTACTGTGTATATTCCACTGGTTTCGAAACAGACTTCTTAATATTTGCAGTAAAATGTTAAGAAAAGCTACATTAAAATCTCTCGTTAAATACTCAACCAGAATGTCTAACATGTCACGTTAAGAATTATTAATTTTGCCATCGTTACTGCTCGTAAATTCTTACTAAAACAAAATGTTAAACTCACTATCACGATTAAACGAATATTAATTACGACTTAAAAGATAGACAATATCCAAACAGCAGAATGCAAACGCTAATCATCGCAAAGCTTATCAAAAAAAAATACGGTGTGTAAATCTATTTACGTTTTTTAAAAGGGCATTTTTTTTTTCTGTGTAACACAGAGTATGGCAGATATTTCATTGAGTTGAATATTATTCTAAGATCTTTTGTGTATCTTCTATTATACTTTTTTCAATGCATTGTATGAGACAGAATTGATACTGAGTGGGGTTCTTCTCCAATTAAATATGATTAATTTTAGTCATATAATTATTTATTTTGCTTTTCATCTCATTCATTCATTACTAGACTTATTTATGGATGAAGGAGGTGTTTAAAATTGATTTTAAAAGTAAAAAATAAAAAGAAGTAATAGTCTGAGAATTTATTGTATAAAAACACATGGCTGACAGACGGTAGGTACAATTACTATTAAATCCATAAACAATAAAAAAACAGGTCTTTAAATTATAAAGCAGTATCTTAAAGTTAAATGATAAACGTGCGACTAACACGTTTGTTGAAATTAGCAAAACTTAACAAAATTTTAAAAAATATACCTGAAAACAATTACACGGAATATTTTACACCTAATGTTCCTTTTCGATTGTGACTTTTTCCGTGGATTAAAGTTCGTAATAACAACACACTCAGTATTGGTTTTTTAAAGAGATTCTTAGTACCTTCCACTGCAAAGTATTAACCACTTATTGAAGCTACCACCTCGTGTCTTACCCGTCACGTTCTCTATTCCATACACAAAGACCTGCTCTCAGCATTTCTTCCCCAACTCACCTACTGTTTCCCCTCCAGGCTAGTCTCTATCTTCCAGTGTCAGCCAATTAAGGGATGACTTCGTTTGACATGTTCTCTGATTGGCTCTATCATATGAAAAATGATAAATAAATAGTAGCATTCGTTAAACACGATTTTTATTTTCTAACTCACATATTATTTTAAGGCGTTCTTAAATTTCTCCTTGTTATTTCGTTGTGATAGGCTGATTGAATCGTGTGGCTTTTTTAATGTTCATTTTAATTCAAGAATAGCTTCATCTTTGTCAGATATATGCGTTATCTCTGTCTTGCATCGGATGTGGGTAAATCTCCACACTTGACAGCTCGGGACAGATACCCGAAATTATTTAAAGCGCCCCAAGGAATTTTATCTCCCGCTTCGTAAACAAGAACGATTCAGTTTGTGTTGTATCTGTCTACAGACTTGGCGCAGGTAGAGGATCCTGGAAGGTCTCAGACCGTTAGGATGCAGTGACCTACTCAGGTTGTCGACACACGTTAATTACAAATATAACCCACTAATACTTTATTCCATTGCCCATCTCAGTTTTTTAATTTTATATATATATATATATATAGTTGGATTACCAATACAAAACACATATTGCTACACAAGGCAGGAGTTTATGAGTTTGTGAGTTTATTTAAGTGAACGATTTGATGTTTACTAGTTTAAGTAAACTTTAACCTTTTCATTTTAGAATCTGAGCTTATGTTCCAAGTCTACAGGAAAAATTTTTGCTGGTTTGAAATGACGCTATTGGTAAATGAAACTCATGTTTGCAAACTGAGTTAACTCTAAAATTCTCGAGGAAGTACGGGAACCTGAGCGTAAAGTAATAAAGGCAATATAAAAGACAGAATTAGGTTGTGCCACTCTTTTAGAATCCACGTATTTTGTATTCATTTGAACACTCAGGAATTCAAAAGTAAGCGTTCTTGGAAAAAGACGTAAAGGCAGCTGGTTTTCACAGCTTTAAAGCCGTATTCCAGTAGGATTAGCGGAGGTAGAGCTGCGCATTCCTATTTCCTGACCGTAGGCGGTAGAGTGGACGTGCCGCGGTCTGCGAGACGATAAGCCCATTTTTCTTTACCTTCCCGCGGAGTTGATAGCAGGCTGAGTGGTCCTGGGAAGCCGTTCCAGACATTCAGCTTCGAGGAAAAGTCCTCGGTTTAGTCGGGAATCGAACCCCGCTCGTCCGGGCCGTAGTCAGATGCTCTACCGCCTGAGCTACGCGGTCGCCAAAGTAACCGTACTTAGCAACATCAAATCAAATCATAAACGCCGGGCCCGGTAGCGCGGGGCTAGCGAGCTGGCTTCACGCTGCAGGGGTCGGCAGTTCGAGTCCGGCCAAGGGCATGAGTGGTTTTAATTAAGTGTTGTGTCCGTCCGATGTTGTCCTGTCACATGTGAAGAGAAGAGTGTGTATACAAACTTGAGGAATAAAAGAAACACAATTTTGTTCATTGTTGGTAGAACAGAAAGCTCCTCGAGGAAGGAATGTGTTATAAGTACAATGATATGTAAATTTATCAGTGTAGTGATAGAGATATTAGCACTTGTTTCTGGTATTACGTTTAATTTTATTCCTGCCATTTCCCTACTCGTAAAGACTATAATGCTACCGAGCGTGGTGGTGTAACGGCTAGCTTTCTGGCCTCGCATTCGGGAGGACGGCGGTTCGAATCCCCGTCCGGGCATCCAGATTTGAGTTTTCCATGGTTTCCCCAAATCACTCCAGGTGAATGCCGGGATGCTTCCTTCCCATTCCTTGCCCCCATCCTTTCCCGTCTCTCAAGACCTAGTTGTTATAGGAGACGTTAAGCAGTTAAAAAAAAACTATAATGCTGAGTTCAAACTCCCAATGATAGCGTTTTTTCCCCGATATTTTATAAGAGATGTTTTAATTAAGTGTTGTGTTCGCCTTGTTGATGCTCTGTTTTTTCTGTGTTTATTATAATGGAAAAAATCTATAGATATAGGAAAATTGTAAAAAAAAAAGGCTTGTGAGTGTACATGAAATTTATTTCAAAAAAAAATATTTACTACGGCAGTACTGATCATAGAGGGGCCAAAACAAGGAATTTGGAATGTTTGTGCAACTTTTCATGGATCAAGCAAAAACGTTACTGCCCACCATGTTAACTTATGTCCTTAATTAACATACAGATCAATTTTTATCCCGTTAATTTACATTGGTCTCCAGATAAACGTAAAAAATGTATAGGGGTTTCATGAAACGTACCACACTGATAGTTCAAATATGCAATGATAAATTCCCATAGCAATCATCATTAAATCTAATCAAATAAAGAAAAATTAGTTCATTTAAACATTTATATAGGTACTTGTAGCTCTCTTCAATATATACGAACATAGCTCTTCTCATATGAATGAGTCAATCGTGTTTAGGTCTATATGTTACAAACCAGATTAGACAGGTTTGCGGAATGTGATAGCACTAATAAATTCCCACCGCAATCATAGTAAATAATTCTCAGGGAATAAGTGGCGTTCCACGGGCGTCGATTTCTCCATTTGATATTTCTCCTGCGGCCAAATTTAGCTCTCAATCAGGATGCGAACTATCTGTTCGCACACTCTCCAGGAAGTATCGCTTCAAATATCGTTAACACAAAAGTTTTTGTGAACTATACAGAAGTTGTTCTGTGGCTCATTCATAGCAATAACAGTGCTCCCTGGTTTTTCGTAGTAACTATGTATTTAACATCTATTTTATGCTTTACGAGTGAAATAACAACAAAAATCTCAATTCTTGAGCACACCTGACTCACAATACCTATATAAAATTCAGTGTTGGAACAATCTGATGTATAGTCAATGGTAGGACAGATCAAGTACATTTTTTACTGTAAGCTATTGTCCCTGACACGGTGTTAGTTGTAATTTGTTGGCCAGTGAACGACACGGCGCAGTGACAAGCTCCGCTTGTCGTTCTGTAGCAATTCGCAGCGTAACTGCTAGTAACGCTTCGCACAACAGCACAGCCACATTCCACCAGCGAATTCCACAGCTTGGCAATCACACCGCACCCTGTTTAATTATACAGTATTAATTGCATTCACCACATACCGGCTACCCGCACACACAATCGTGCTGCTTTTTCGTCTGACTTTAGTACTCCTTGGGTAGTGATTTCTGTCCTGGTAAAGTGGTCGGAAATTAACCGCGCGCCTGGCATTAACTGTTCACATTCTAAAGGGATCGCTTTCTGTTCATATGAAATCAAAAAGCTGATTAAATCAAGAATGAATCTTATGAAGGACGTAAATCAAATTAACTGGCAAATGTGTATGTAAATATATTTCATCATGTGTATGAATTGTTGTAAATAATAATAATAGTACTGCTTTGGAGCATCCTTGTCAGCCACTACAGTATATCCCATGAAAAAGAGAAGTTTTATGTGACAAGAGAAGTATTGAACAAAAGACAGCAATGTCGAGAGACGAAATGAAAAAGATGTTATATTGAATAGTTGGAATTAAGTTGTCAGAAAGGCGAATTGTTTAAAGATTGTTATGGCTGCGGACAAAAAGTTGAGCGCAGTATAATTTATGTAAGGCTGCCGAACAAATGTGCATTCAAATGAAATTCGAAGTAATTAATATTGGTAAAAAATTTAATGAATCTCTCTACGTAGACGAGAGAATAAATGTGGACAGTAAATTTCCTTTTCAGGTAAAAGGAAATACCACTGATTTAAAATAGGTCGGGAGAGTCCACATGAAACGTTGTGTACCAAAACATATACTATCTTTCCAATGAGAATACAATGAAATCGGTAAGAGGTAAAGTAAATTATAGTATTTGTAATGAGGGATAGTTTGGAATAATAGTTTATGCGTGATATATCAAGTAGGTAAAAGGTAAGAGGTCGAAAATCGTAATCTATTAGAAAATTATCAGTTGATTCTGGTTGAAACGATGCTCTAATAGCTCACAGGAAGAATCCGAGACTAACAGAAGAATTGTGAAGCTGATACGACTAAGTACTCACTCGTAATGTAGTGAGCCTTTTGAAGGAGTTGAGCGACTCATTCCAGTGTAAATTCTCTAAATTCAAATAATTATCTGCTTCCTATTCTACCTCAGATTAAACTTTCCTCCCGATACTTCACTACAGTTATTATAATCTTATTCCATGATTTGCTGTCAAGATGTGTGTGAGAGGCCTCAGAATGATATAAGAATTTCGTAGGGAACACGTACTAGGATCTCCAACAAGAAAAGAGTTTAGTTTGACCTCAGATGGTTATGTTAAGCTGCCTCCATACTTAAGAGATCGAGGTAAGATAAAACGAGTATTATAGAATATCTGATTTTATAGATAGTAGATCTACGTCTGCACTGTTCACCATTTGCGTGTTATGACCTTCCATATATGTGCACGATAAACTGAACCATCAGCACAAGTAAATAGGCTTTGGACAGATTAGTTTTGGGATGATAAAACAGTAAAAGGTAAGTTCATATATCATTCTCATTCCGGTGTAAAATGAATCGTGCTTTAAGTTAATATGTTAAGGCTAGATTAGTTATGAAATTCCTTATAAGAAGTACACTCAAGAAATTGTTGTATTTATGGAAATAATCTCATGGTATCTGTTACAAAATTGATTATTCTTAGAGTTTCATCTTTATGCACGTAACTATGTTTCTTGCTCCCTAGTATAAAATTGTTGAACAATGTAGTAAATCGCTAAATGATGCTTGTTGAGCTTTCAGCTGCTACTTTGGAAGTTGTGAACGATGGATATGGCGTGGTGGGAGAGGTTTGGGGAGGGGAGAGGCAACTCCTCTGGTCATCAATCTCGTCTCTCGAAGTTACACGGTGGAGCTGTCTGCTCTGTTTCAGGACTGACTGCAAAGTATTAATGCACTGTTCTGGAAGTTTCACAATGTTAAGAAGACAATTCTGATTTTTTATGTCAGCTAATGGTCCAAAGTAGCTAATAAGTCAGTGTTACTTATATGCTGTATTGCTGTGTTGTTATCATACTCTTATCAATATATCCTGAAAATCTCACTCTTACAAAACCTGTTTGAAGTATAAACTCAACAAAGAAGGTGAAAAAAACCCCTGGATTTTGACGAATAAGGGTGAACGTTAAGCTGATATATTATTCAGAGCAGTACGTAAAAAATCAGTAAAGGAAACAGATATAACGTATCAGTTACAAGGAATTTAGTTGTGGTCACTTGTCATACACAAGATGCGTTCATTGTTTGTTGACAGTTTAACTGTTACACTTTTAACTTACTTATCTCCATAATGATTATACCCGATCAACATTTAAAACCACAACATTAATTCAGGAACACTAGAAAGTTCATCAGATGATCTTAGTCTAGCCATATACATTTGTAATAAATGTCTATATTGACTCATAAGTATTTTACATTCTTTTTTTTTTGTTTCCGTCTCAAATATTTTAAGTATAGGTCAACAAACTATAATTTTTACTTCTCTAATTATTTAAATCACAACGTTATTCTTCCTACACATTTAAGATCTTTACTCAAGTAGTTATTTAGCTTACCGTGGATTCTAATGTAATTAACTTTTTCACGTTACGATTAGTGGAACTTTTTAACCTTTAATTTTTAATTTAGCTCAATTCCTTCAATTTTTAAGCTTAACGTTTCTATTAGACAGTAGCCACTAATAACTCTTTCTTCCAAACACCCTGAAGAGGAGATTAGAATTGTAAATAAAAACAACATATACGATAAATACAAATTAACATCACAAAATCTGGAATCCGTGGTCTTTTTGGCGGTTTCTCTGTTTATATGTGCAACATGAGTAATTTTAACAATAATGTACGCTTCATTCAATTGTTTTCTCTTCTGATTAAATCACGTTTCATGTAATGCAAGAGGAAATATAATAGTTGAAATATTTCGTGTTAGTCGATGCTACACATTAGTATTTTAACTGTCGTGAAAATTGTTGGCAGCTTGATGTTCAGCTCCATTCTACAAAATTTAATCAATCCGTCGGCCGCACCATATTTAAAACATATATATATTATTATGATATATATATACATATATATATATTTTACAATTTTCATTTCTCCCAGATAAAGCCTGGGAGGTGAGCTGTTATCGGGTTTCTAGAATTCTTTTCAGATGAATAACCTAAAGTGGAGGAAATGGGGATGGAAGTAGGCCGTGGCCTTCTAGGGAACCATCCCGGCATTCGCCTTGAGTGACTGGGGAAAACCACGGAAAACCCCAGTCAGGATGGTCGGACGGGATTTGATCCCCAACCTCCCGAATGTTAGGTAGGAGGGCCCTCCTCCCAACTCGCTTATTGGAGACTGTTTTTGTTTTCTGCGATATATGGAATATGATTTTATACTAATGTGAGAGGAGATTGAAATAGATTTTTAAAGGAAAAATAATTCGACAAGTTCGATGTAACAATTTTTTAAAAAAAAAATTTTGTAAACTTACATTGCAGAAATTACAGCCAAAAAAACTGAGGAGTACTCTTAAATAATCAAATTGATATATATAAATATATTTTCATGGAGCTAATTTTGACTTATGATGCCTCCGAAATCATTAGCCTTGTGCAAATTTCATTTTGCCAAAACCACGAAATTGGAAAACCATATTAATCGACGATATTAATCAAAGTGTTGTGAAATAATAATACATGAATTTAATTGGCCCATATCAAATAAACCTAATTAAATTAGATTTAATTGGAAACGTGGTGTTATTACGTTAAAAAGGTATCTCCTAATAAACGTGTATTTTACTAATAATTTTCATGTTGCACCACCGATATTACGGGCAACCGACTGTCTCGTCATATCTTCTAGTTTTGATTACTGACCAAAAGCGTTGTCAGAAAGGAAAAATCATGATATACTCTATTATTTTACTCATCTAATTTGCAACTTAAAATATGGTCATTTTTTCTGTAGGAAAGTCTTGTAAGACAAATCAGCGATAACAAGTGTAATCTACTGGACGATTGAACGAATTTTAAAATACGCATATTTTGTGATTTGTTAGAAGAGGATACTGACTGAAGAGGATAGCAAAGATTACAATATATGAAGGAGATATTATACAACGTAGGTTGTAATGGATGTATTGAAATGAAGACATTAAGACATGGGGATTTCATCAAAACTAGCGTGGGGATGATAACAGAAAAAAAAACAAAAAAAAGTGTCTATTCTGGTGGATATCCTCATTTGTTCCGACAAGTGTTTCCTTTGCGTGTTTTCTACCACTGTTGTATTCCATATGAATATTTATTCTCTTGCAATGAAACAAAAAATACTTTTGACATATTGCGTGGTAGTTGATATCATTGTTAGTATTTTAGAAGTTGTACAGATTGTTGGAACCAATAGTTTTAATTCCGTAAGATTGCATATAGATTATCTGACTGTCTTAAGGAACGGTTTGTGGACCGCTCCAAGGTTAAAACTACGGTTGTGAGGTGTAGAGATCATTTCTCAGCCGCCCTTAACCTGGTGTACAGACGCTGGCCACAACACCGCTCGTTCCGAGATCAGACATGTGTGGATTTACGTTTTAAAAGACAGTTCTTCCACCTCCTTCACTGTTGTGATTTGTTGAGTCAAGAAAAGAAGGAGTCAACTGAATGCACGGGATTACTTTTCGTGGTCCTTAGATGGCCGATATCGAAGAGAAGAAGAAGTTTTAATTCCAGTATTCGGAGAATCCCCTATTCGTTCCACCACATAAGATATAAACGATAACCGAATGAATAATCTTATATACATATATACAAAAATAGACGTGTGTTTTCCTATATTTCACTTTTCAGCCACAACTACCTAGCACAGATCACTGGTATTTGTGTGTGGAAGTAGCATGGAGTTTCATGTCATGCAAAACGCTGGCCGAATGCCGATAGCCGTGGAGATGTGGGAGATATGATGATTAAAGTTGGTAAATGCAGAGAGTTTTCATATTTCGACCAAAATTTGTTTCTCCTTATACTTCTCTTTCCTGCCACCACTACATAGCATAGACCATTGGTGTTTGTGTATGGTAGTAGAATCGTGTCTCCTGACGTGTACTATGGTTGTTCGATGTCGGTAGCTATGGGGGTGTGGGAGACATGGGGGTTAAAAGTGGTCGACCTCCGGCAATTTCATATTTCTGCCAAAGACGCATGTATCTTGGTGTATCACTTTTCAGCAAAAATTACCTATCGCAGATCACTGGCTTTTCTGTGTGGTAGTAACACAGAGTCACCTTTCGATCACAACGTTGGCCGAATTTCAGTAACTATGAGAGTGTGGGAGATATGGTGGTTGAAAGTGGCCGATCAAGGATATTTTCGTATTTCTACCAAAGACATGTGTGTCCAAAAGTATTACTTTACTGCCTGAACTACATAACGCAGATGACTAGCATTTGTGTGTGGTAATAGGATCGAGCCTCTCATCGTGCACTATGGTTGTTAGATGTTGGTAGCTGTCAATACAAACACGAACCAAGTCGTGGCTACCATCTAGTACTTATTTATAAAAAAAAAGTGGGTGAATTCTACTTATTCACGTTGATCAGTAATCGATATTAGGTCCCAAATGGCTGTAAACCCACTAGGAAGATAACGATACGATATACAGAGCGATGAAAATCATGCCAAAAGCTTACCGCTTCGATAATCGAGTCGGTCGTAAAGCCAGCATGCACTAACGCAGGGTTTACAACACTGTGTATCTGCAAGAGCAAGCGGCGTCAGAGATGCTATCTCCTGCCGCAGCGAAATATATCACAGACGCTATTCATAGCCTGACTGCTATTCATATAACGAGCCCACTTATGCGATGGTTGGTGTGAGCGTGTGTGAAAGCCCTGGTACCACAGTAAACTCGAGCCGGCGTATTGTTTGTTATGCTGATGCGATAAGAATAGGTCACGTAAACGCTCCGCCGTTCCAAGCCATGTGTCGCGGCCGACTCATTCTTAAATAGAGTTGTCTCCGGAATATATATGGCCTCCATAAATTTGCTGTAAATGCCATGCAGTATCTCTTTTCGTAGAAATACCAGCACGCCGCAGATCGATTACGTGTTGTTTTCGGAACAGGTGCTGGTTGTATTAACACTATTTCGGAATATAGAATTGAGCTTTTCAGGGATAGTTCTCCAACACTTTATAACCTCTTGTCGATTTAGCCCCATCCTAACTATGGTTGCTACGTTTTCGATTGACACTTCTGCTAAGGGTAGCCGATACAAATCTCTATTCTCTAATAAATTTTAATCTGAAAGTATTCGTCCAACAGGGTAAAAGAAAATATGAGCCATAATTCCTACACACTATATCTGGTGGCATTAGCTTCACTCTGAGTACGTAGTGACGGCGTACGGTACTATTGATGGGATTGTTCCATTGGAAACCTGTTCGCTGCTTCAGTGATTCTTTCGTAAACGTGTGACTTGTATGTCGGTATTTGTTCTCATTAACACCCTTCTTTCGTTCTCATAATCAGAGGGGTAAGGCAAAAAAAAAAAAAAAGTTGTATTAAATATTTTTTGTTTTTGCTGTTTAGGAGATAAAATTACTGACAGCATGGAAATGAGTCTTAAAAGTGAGTCCGAGATGTTTACCTGAATAAATTAAATAAGGTGCAGCAGTTATCATGAAAATACTCTCTATAAGCTACATGACTAATTGCAATAACCTTTCTAGTTTGTGTTCAGAAAGAAAGGATGGCGTATAACTCTATTTATCATTTTCGTAGCATATATGTGGTTAGTTATCATCCCACTGATCATCTTTTTAAGGTGGCTACATATCTGATGGCTGAAAAACCATTGGAATGAAATATGAATATAATAATAAAATCGAGAAGAAAGGATACATATTTCAAAAGAGTTTGGAACACTGAAAATTTCATTTATGGTGACGAGAGTTAACTTGAAAATATTAAGTTCGTACTTTTAGAATCAGAATGACATTAAAAACTAATACCGAACTATTAATTGATTGATCGTTGAACTCCACATTTTCTGGTAAGCTTGAATCATATCATACATAGATAGTTGCTGTGTCGATATCATGAAGGCAGCAAAATCACCGAATACTGAAAGTAATAATCGATGTGTTTTGTACGCAAATACAAAACACCGGAATAAAAGCGACTGATTTTCCTAAAACCGTAATTTCGCTTCTACCGTTTTTTTTTTTTTTTTTTTAATTATTGCTTTACGCCTCGTCGATGGCTAACCTCATTAGAGCCAGGATGGGACTGGGGACAAGGAACGGGAAGTAATTCGGCCAAGACTTTTTTGAAGGAAGCGTCCCGGCATTCGCCTGGAGTGATTTGGGGAAACCATGGAAAACCAAATTCGGATCCCCGAATGCGAGGCCAGAACGTTAGCCGTTCACCCAACACGCTCGGTCCTGTTCAACCCTTGAATCTTCCACTATATTTATATTATTTTTCCAGACTCGCTAGTGAGACGGCGAGCATTAATGCGCCACTTCACTGGTACCAGGAAGTACAACGGGACTGGGTTCGTTTTCTGGACTCAGCAAACCAGCCGTCTTAATTTTTAGGCGAACACTGGAAATATTTCTGAATATTTCTGAAAAAAAAATCTTAACGTAGTAAACACATGCTACACGATCGACGACAGATGACAACAAGAAGATTCCACCCTCAAGAAAAAGACTCCAGATCTAACAAATCTGGTTGAGGCATCCATCGTCCCACCTTCTCTTGGTCCACACTAACTACTTGTGCTACGGACAGCTTGTGTCTATGTAGTTCCATTTGCTGTAACGAAATAAATGTTTTTCCGGATATGGTTATTTGTAACATTTACCTTTTTTCCATACTCTATAACAACTTCAATCTTCTGAACACATAGTTTAGTAGAGTAAAATAGGAAAAAGACTCATAATATGCCGAGCGTAGTGGGTGAAAGGTAAGGCTCTAACCTCACACTCAGCATGATGGGGTTCCAAGCCCTAGCACGACATCCATTTTTGTGTTTTCCATGGTTTCCCCAATCAGTCCAGGCGAATTCCGGGATGCTTCCTTCAAAAGACCATGGTAGAAAACCCTTTTCTTTCCTTGCTCGCAGTTGTTTTTCGCCACCAATGAGGTAAATATCGACAAGAAGCAAAGCTAAAAGCATAATATTAAGAATAATAACTTGTGGATTGCGTATCCTCGTAGCAGCCGACCGGGAAGGTTGTGTATCGGCCTATCTCACCGTATGCGTGACCTGCTCGTACGGAAGTTTTCGAGTTCGCGAGAGTGTTTATATTATTTGCGATTTATTTAGTCTGAACTGTCCAAGTGATATAATCAGTATACGTTCAAAGTATCTCGTGGTACAACTAAACGATGGCTGACCCGCCGGATACGGGATAGGGCTGTTGATATTTTAAAAAATATCGGATTTTCGATATATCGATATTTTAAAAAATATTTATATCGGGTTCGATATATCGAAGAAAAAGTATCGATATATCGACCCCATTATATAAAAACAATGTTACAAAAACAAATCATTTTAAAAAGGGCGCAGTCTTGTGGCTATTTAATGATGAAGAGTTGTGAGATATTTTTCTGAATCAAGTTTTGATTTTCTTAACAAAAAAAATAGTTTTTCATGACGTCACGGATAAAGATTTTTTTAAAAATTGTGATTTAGCCATTATACTACTACTTTACTAAAAGGAAAGGCAGAATGTTTATGATTTACTCGAAGACTTGTGAATCCAGAAAGACCATCGAGGGAAATCTTGGCTTTTGTGAGTTTAAAAGCTCAATAATACAACATTGTAGAGGCATTTATTTATGTTGATGTTCTATTATCAGAGTTTGCATAATGACCAAGTCACTTTTTTACAAGTATTGTTTTATGTGGAATTTAAATTCTTTTTGTAGGTTGATAGCTTATTCTGAGTCTTCTTACTTTTTTGGACCAAATGTTTGCACCTTAGCATAGATTGTGTATCCGAATTTATCAATATTCCTGCTTGCATCCAATTTCCATATCAAAATACTTTCCTCGACAACGCACGCTCATGTAAAACAATGGGCTGGAGTCCGATTCGTTCTGTGCGAGCTTCGCCGTGTCTGCATTGATACCATCGGTGTAGGACTACCAATAACTTCCAAATTAAATGTAGTAACAAAGTAAAATTAATTGTGTTTTTTATGCTCCTGATCTTTGTGCAAAACTGAAATTCAAGGCATATAGCCTCATCAAGAAGAAAGCAATTAACCTACAAATTTTCTCTAAGACGTTTCAGCTTTTAGATTGGCATTGAAAAAACACAGGAACTTTTCTTATACTATGGGGATGAAACCAAGTATGTGTACCAAATTACCATTTTCTAGGACAACTGGATGTTGCATAGAATTATGATGAGAGAACGTCATAGTTATTTAAAAGAGTTTCAGATCAAAAAAAAATCCAAACTAAGGTGGTGAATGAAATAAAATTTTGCACCAAAACTCATGTCAGAAACTTCATTGGACATACTTTTCAAGAGCATTAACTCATGTTTTTCCCGTTGTTTCTTCTACTATGAATGGAGAACTCCCTACATTAATTGAAAATTTCCCCTTCTTTGATATTGCTTCGCAAATGGGTAACGCTTTACCATAGTACAATTTTTTAAAGCTGAGATTCTAGGTGGAATGCAGGATTTAGGGCGAGGGGTGGGGGCAAACCGGGGTACTTGCTCTGGGCGATAATATCGTGTCCAACAATGCGTTTGGCAAACAGTTAAAGTGGCGACATCAATGCGTTTGGCCAACAATCAAGGAGGCGATTCTCGGGGTCAGGCTGGCAACAATGTTTGAAGAGGCGGCAATCTCAGTTTTTCCCCGGCTTGGAAAAATCCTAGAGCCGCTACTGTCAAGGCAGTTCCCTTGGCGTTAATGTTTTTTAAATGAACCAATCTATGATAATAAGTTTTTAGCATAGCGCTTTGTAAAGGCAATCCAAAAGTGGTAGATTCTTTTTTTCAATTTCTTATCTTAATAAATTCGTAAGTGATATAACAAAACTGGCTGTAACATAATTTTGGAGCTCAATTCTTCTGTTGGTATGGAACAAGAACCGTATCCAATTCGCGCGAAATATTTAACTGTGGAGTGCCAGATACAGGCTTAAAATTTCCGGGACATTTCTGGGTCTAAAAAGTATTTTAACGGTATGTTTAAAGAGTGAACAAAAATGCAAATTAATAAAAAAATTCTATTTTAGGTAAATATGCTATCTAACGTATATATAGCACCTCTTTTAACTTTATTAATTAAACTATGGTAGAAAGTCAACATCAGGTATAATGAATCAAAAGGAAAAATACTAAACTTAAAACAAAAATTGACCACCTCGTTAGGAATTTTTTACTTTGGTACAAAATCAACATCGGGTATTATTAGGCCTAATCAAAATCTCAAAAACATTAAACCAAAACTGAACACTTCTGTTAGGCTCATTAATTAAAATTAGGCAGAAAATCAACATCAGGTTTTATCAACAAATAAAAAATTAGCATCTATCTTTTGCTAAATCAAAATCAACATCAATCCAAATAGATCTTAATCATCTACTTTTAAAACATTTAATACTAGATTTTGCCATTTTCATAAATATTTCTCCGTCACTGCTTTGCAAAACTGATAAAATTTCTCAGCAAGAGTCTTCAAAATTGATTGAGTTTGCAGTTCAGCTTTGATCGAATCCATGAACGTTCTGTTTCACTCTTATTTCATAAATTATTCAACGGACTAAAGCTTCTCTAGTAAAAGTCATTGCTTGTTGGAATTGACAAAACAAAACCAACTATTTTTTTAAAATATTCAAAATCATTAAAAACGCTTGTTCTAAAGAAATTGGACCAGATTTTATGGTTTGGAAAGTCTTTTGGAAGGACCTGAAAAACACGTTTCAGACATGTGAACTCTGTATAAAGGAAGTTAATGTTAACTGCACCTAGAATTTTCAAATTCCCAGAAAATTCAAAGAGTATTTTCCTGTCAGTTTCAATTCCTCTGATTTAAGGGACATTCCATCCTCCCGCTGCAAGCATGGGATACTTGGCTTGGCCTCATGCCCACCGTGGTGAACTGAGTTTGAGAAAAAAACTAGTATACGGAAATTCCGGGACAGTAACGCATAATTCATGAACACGAGATCAGACACAAAATTCCGGGACATTCCCGGATTTTCCGGCTATCTGGCAACCCTACCCATACCTGGTACATTACGATTAGTTTCTTAATGCTAATACTTTTGCATTGATTGAAGACAAATTTTAAAAACTTTTCAAAATGTCCAGACAAGAATTCTAATGAATATTGAATGAGTTATTTTACCTTTGTTTTTTACTTCTCCACAGGCCCGCCGCTAGCTTGTTTGAGCGCCCGCGTGCAATAGCGATTATGCCGCCCCCTGTCCAACTACAGCCAGTGGTGGATCTAGGAAATTTCCGAAACAGGTCAAAAAACTGTGAGATTGCCGCCCCCATTGTTGCCATCCCCAGTGTCGCCGCCGACCGCCCGAAGCAGCTGTTGAGCTAAAAAAAAAAGGAGGTCGCCCGCTAAATAATATGCTGCCTGGCACGCCCCCTTACGGCGGCCCTGCTTCTCCATGTGCTCGTATCGTTCATTGTTTCTTAAAATTCTATCTATGAAAATGTATTGCATCTGCAACACAGGTAATCGTTTTCCCTCCAATAATAACTTGGAATATTCTACCAGGAAAACGGAAAATAACCACTTATTTTTAAAAAATATCGGACTCCGATATCCAGATTTCAATATCGATATATCGTCCTAAAAAATATCACTCATAAATATCGATATTTTTTTAAAAAAATATCGATATATCGATATTTTATCAACAGCCCTAATACGGGACAGACTATAAAGACAGCTTTAGAAACTTGCTACACAAACATCCCTATCCCAGTCTCACAATCAATGAACTATACCACCAGTGATATGCCACACCCTCAAGCAGTAATCTTAACAAGTGAACAACTATTTACTTCCCACGCTTCAGAAGAAGAGCAGCAACGCTACCAACAACCCCAGCATTTACAGCAACAGCAACAACAACAACAACAACATCAGCACCAGCAACAGCAGCAGCAGCAACATCAACAGCAGCAACAGCATGAACAACAGCAGCAACAGCATGAACAGCAGCAGCAGCAGCATCATCAACAACAGCGGCAGTTTCTGGAGATGGAAACTGGGGCGGGAGTCGTTCCGCCATAGGACCTGCACTTACCTCCAGGCGCAGCCATACAGCACATGGCTCGGAGAGACGACAATCCTACAATCACGGGTGAGTCGAACCAGCCAGTGAAACGTAGATGTGTGCATAGACCAGAAATGGGGCAGACCAAGGTAGTCCCACAACTAACATTACAGACGGAAGAAGTAGATATGCTCGATACAACAAGGTCTATCGAGGTTAATCTACCTCCAGCCGCGGGGTTAGACCAACCCAGTCCTAACCACTCGCAATGTGATTCGATAGCTCCAACCTTCAGAAGCAAAGACAATAGATACAATCCTACAGACAGTGGTCCGTACTATATTTTCGTAGAGAGCCTGGACAGGAATATCGGCAACTTGCACCCAATGGCTATAGGTAAATTAATATTCCAGCATAATAACAACATTAAAGGGACATTATCACCATCATCTCCATGGGGAAAAACCGTCTTAGAATTGAAACTAGCACTGCAGGTGTCGCCAATTCAATAGTACAATTAGAAATCTTCAAATTAAATAACTTAGAAGTATACATCCCTAACTTCTTGATCCACAAACAGGGAATTATAAGGAATGTGGACACCTCCCTGAGTGAGAAAGAACTTGTACAGGAAATAGTCTCCCCTGTCCCAGTAGTGCGTATTAAACGCTTCACCAAAAGGAGCCAGTCGAACCAAGATCCTGTAACAACCATACCCGTTTGTTTGGTATCCTTCCGATCTCAGAGCCTACCGACCTATGTAACGATACTGGGAACCCGATGTGCTGTGGAACCATACGTTTCCCCTGTTATCCAGTGTGCTGTTTGCCTACGGCCGGGCCACCGTCAAGGCCAATGTAAATATCGTGAGCCACGATGCATTAGATGTGCTGGCCCCCACTTGGCGGTCAACTGTAATAATCTCTCAACTATATGCTGCGCCCTCTGTCGTGGCCAACATCATGCTACAGACAGGAATTGCCCAGTGTATCTCAAACACCGGGAAGCAAAACAAGCCATCGCGTTCAAAACAAACGCTACTTTCCCTGGCAGAGAACAACAATTTCGTGGCTACGCTCAGGGGTGGCCTCTACTACATCCCAGTTAAGTAGTCACACGGCATTTCCGGCTCTACCAGCACGACTACAGCACTGTCTGCCTACTTTATACTCAACACAACAGTCAATGGCACCTCTACTGCAGGCACGGCCAAAACAGCCAATACTACAGACGCAACATCTAACCATAGCACCACAACAACCACCATCCTCAGATGCGGCACACCAAGTTGCACTGGCACCTCCAGCTTCCAGTGGGGGCCCCATACAAACATTAGTAAATACCTCTAGTAGGCTATGCTTGAGCGCCCATTGTCACATAGCTCTGAAAATACTGCTGCGATCCTCCTAGATCTCTATTTACACCAACAGAGAGTATGTTCTCTATGCGGCCCGAATCTTCATGCTCTGCTCAGAAAAACATTGAACAAAACCTCAGCAATAGGTATGCCTGGACTAAAGGCCCAAAGTCCTATAAAAACTCTCGTTTTACTAAAGAAAACCCATCTTCAAATCTAAGACAACATTTGTTTACATACAATGGGCCCATGTCTCCTATTATCATGAGTAACCATCATCTATCGACCCCAGCCATTCCGAGGGAAACCCCTCAAACCATCCACCTTGCCCTGGGAGGGCGATCAAATCATCCACAACATACAGCACCTAGCAACTCAACAACCAAATACCTTCAATCAGCCTACTGAGATACCTTATACCAAAAACGGAACCTTGTTAGAAAAAATATTAATCTATATATGTTCCTGATCCAAGAAGCCAAATCACCAACAGCAGATACATTTAACCCAACTATAATTTTAGGAATGCTGTCAAATATACTACAAGATGGAGGAAATTAAGTTATTACAATGGAACGCTCGTTCAATCAGAGCAAATAGGGAACAATTTCAGCGAGAATTATGGGTTAATAACATTGCTATCGCTACCATTGCAGAAACCTGGCTAAAACCGGGCACACCCCTCTCATTTAAAGGATATCATATAGTGCGCAAAGATAGGGATGATGGTAAAGGTGGAGTCGCCATACTAATACAAACAGACATCCCTTTTGCAGTAACTCACATTGATCACACGCTCATTGAATCCTTTGAAGTTGTTGCAGCCAGAGTACGGATTCAGAACCTGAACCTATCTATTGTCTCTGTGTATGTTCCCCCTAAAACAAAAATCAATATTGGCGAGTGGCGGCATCTTCTACAACAAACTGAGGAACCCTATTTAATATGTGGCGACTTCAATGCCCATCACACGTCATGGGGTTGCGAACGAACTGATACATTCGGGGACGCCTTAGTTGAAATCATAGACGAATTCAACCTTTTCGTACTTAATGACGGCGCTCCAACTTTAGTGCCTAAGCCTGGCCGACGAGCATCTGCAATTGACTTAACACTTTGCTCCCCCTCTCTCGCAGCTGAATTTCTATGGAAAACTGTTCAACAGCCCTGGGGATCAGACCACTTCCCCATTATCTTAACGACAAAAAAGTCAAACGGGCAGAAACGGCAACCAGCCACAAAATGGAACATTCGTAAGGCGAACTGGATCTTGTATTCTCAGTCAATCGAATCTAACATTGCACGAGTCCACGGCAACAAATCAATCATACAGCAATATCAGACATTCATCTCTATTATAAATGAAGCAGCAGAAATATCGATTCCCAGGCGGAAACAATTGCCAAATGCAAATAGAACCCCGATACCTTGGTGGAACGCGGAATGCTCACGAATAGTAGCCAAACGGAAACTAGCCTTCTCAACATACAAACAGAATTCTACTTGGGAAAACTACTTAAATTATAAGAAAATAGATGCCGAAACCAAAAGATTGCTGAAGGTAAGGAAAAAAGATCGCTGGAGGGAATTTTGCAATAATTTAAACAGGAATACGCCATTGACTACAGTTTGGAATATGATCAATAGATTTAGAAAGAAACCGGTGGGCATGAAATTGTCAACTAGTTGGCTGGAAGATTTTTCAAACAAGGTGGCCCCTCCATCAGTCCCAGTGGACCTTTAGGACCACCAAACCAGATCAAGGAACAGGGACAGAATCGCCAAACTATGTTAGAAGAGGCCTTCCAATTGAGAGAACTGGAAATGGTTCTCAACTCAGCAGCAAACACGGCACCAGGAATAGATGATATTCACTATCTATACTTCTCCACCTACCTCATTCCGCTAAGATCGTACTTCTACAACTGTTCACGGACATCTGGACAAAAAGTGAGTTTCCAGAGGACTGGACTACGCATATTATCGTACCAGTGCTGAAAGTAGGTAAAGACAGTAACAACGCAAGTTCTTATGGCCAATACGCTTTCTTCATGCGTAGCAAAAACCTTCGAGCGTATCATAAAGATTGGAATGGTGGCTTGAACACCACAATCTACCTAACTCTCAGTATGGATTTAGGAAGGGAAGGAGTACCAACGACAATCTAGGTATTCTCACATTAGATATAGAACAGAACTATGCAAATAAAGGATACTTGTCGGCTCTATTTTAGACATAGCCAGTGCCTATGACAATGTCATCATTACTATACTAGTCGAAAAACTTAGAGCATTACACCTCCCAGAGGTATATCTGCGTGGAATATACAACCTGTTCCACTGCCGGACCGTCTATATCCGCCAGCAGGACAACCACCTATATGGGCGCGCGTGGTATCCCAGGGAATACCGCAAGGGGCTATACTCAGCCCAATTCTGTTTACTATCTACATATCGGACCTGGAGATCATATTCAGCCCCACAATAAAGGTGTTGATATTCGCAGACGATGTATGCATCTACACATCATCTCCATCACAAGGGTTAAATTTTTGGAGACTGAACGACGCTGCTATGAAACTAAACGAATGGACTCATCGTAAGGGCCTAACGATCTCACCATCGAAATCGTCAGTTGTCGTTTTCTCACGGAAACAGAACATTTATCGAGGGACGCAGATACACCTGGGCCCTTATACCTTTCCTATTAGAACAGAGATCAGACACCTGGGACTCCAACTGGATAGTAAATTGACATGGAAGGGGCACATTGACTACATATCAGCTAAAATAGAACGCTACTTAAATACAATGCGATCTGTAACTCGTGTATGGTGGGGAGCTGACCCTGCTATCTTGCTTACCTTGTATAGAACACTAATCCGCCCCATCCTGGATTACGGTAGCTCATGCTATGGGAATGCCCCAAGAAAATCCTCCGCAAATTGGACACAGTGCAGTACCGGGCCATCAGATTGTGCATCGGAGCTATGAAATCTACACCAACAAACGCTCTATTAGTCGAGGCGAAAGAAATGCCCCTGGAATTACGTCGACGATTACTGTCTAGCGTGTTTCTAACCAGGCGTGCTACCATTACTAATCACCCGGTGATCCAGAAGGCTTGCGAATACACAGCACGAATAACAGGAGAGATACTGCTCTCGGCCCCAGAACTCCCTTGCTGGCTCTCAGCTACATCCAAATAAAACACGTGATTCCGTTAGTAATCCAAGATACGATGCTACCTCTCTTCTCATACCAGTACGATATCCTTAGATACAAGCCCAATATATTTTACTTACCAAACTGGATTACAAGGAGTAACAAGGCAAGCAGCAAGATAGAGAGTTTTCTGGCCTTAACGTGGCCGGAACACGTACAAATCTATACTGACGGCTCGAAAACAACAAATGGGTTGGCTATGCTTTCTTCTGCCCACTCACCCAAGAGTCTCAGAAAGTTCGCCTACCACCAGAGACCACAGTATATACCGCAGAAGCCATGGCAATTAGAGAGGCCATGAAATATGGCTTGGAACGCTTCAATAAAATACTGATATTATCAGACGCGAAAAGCGTTGCTCAGAAGTTGGAAAATATGAAAAGAATCAACGGAATGAACAAGATCCTCTTCGACATACTAAATTTTATGTACTCAGCTACCGCTGAGGGAAAGGAAGTGCACTTACTATGGATCAAGGGACACGCGGCGATACAGCATAACGAAAAGGTGGATCAAAGGCCAAGGAAAGTACTACGGACGGAGAGCAACAATATACCCGCTGCCACGCCGACTTTATAACAATCATTAGGAAAGAGGTTTTCCACAAATGGTCAGAATTATGGACGTCATCACAAACAATCAAAGGAAAGTATTTTCATCAATCCAACCCCATATACCTTCTAAACCATGGTTTGAAGACTCTAAATTGGGCAAAAGATTCAAAACATCCATAATACGCATGCGACTTGGACATGGTTGCTACCCAAAACACCTTCATAAAATCGGCATCATACAGTCACCTTTTTGCCAGGCAGATCAAGAAGAAACAGCAGATCTCAATCATATCATACTAGCTTGTACCCTCTATCGGACCCTACAAAACAAATCATACAACAGCCTGGTCAAGCTCAAAATCCCACTTCCAACATCGGTAGATCCTGTTGAGAGAGGGAAGACTCGATGTGTACGGAGCGATTGGTCGTTATTTAAGAGAGGCAGATATCTCCCTTTAAAGCAAAGCATTTATAAAAATAATAGATTTTATGTGTATGTGTGTATGTGTGTATGTGTATCTATAGTATGTGTATATGTATATGTATGGGTAAATGTGTGTATATATGTACGTATGTATGTGTGTATGTATATATATATATATATATATATATATATATATATATTATTTATTATTATTATTTCAATTTACTTATAATTGTACTTAATGAAACCATGGATACTGTACATTAGCTGTTAAGAAACTATCATAAAAGCCAAGTGTTATTATATTAAATGTTATTGTGCACACCAAGTACAACTCGTACTTCAACCAGAATGTTATTCTATAGGATTTACAAATTATATTGGGTAAGAAAAGTTATGGAATTGTAATTGTCATCTCATTGTACTAATATTGTATTACTGATTAACTTTATAAGCCATGTGAAATAAGGCTGGATAACATTCATTTACAAATGTAAACAATAATGTAATTATTAAAGCTGGCCGTATGGTCGATAGACCGAATGCCATGATTAATAAATAAATAAAGAAGTTTAGTACCAGGACCACAAAACTGGTATGTAGGTATTTGTGCCTCAAAAGCCATCTTGTCGATGAGCTTGTTTAAAATTCCATGGCCCTTCTTCTTCCTCGTAGGAGGCATTGTTATGAACTAACATTATTCGCGAGCCTATATAGCCGGAACAACCACCTAACCTTGTCAATATCAAGTTCGTCAGACAGCGAGAGACACATTGCGTGTGAGTAATGTTGATGATGCCGGCACCAATACTAGGCGGAAGAATGGACCACTGTTCCCTGAAACCGAGGGAAATAGTGTGTGGCCCATCAAATTGTGGGAAGAACAATCTTGTGCTCTCGCTGGTCTTAGATTTGAAAATGTATACGTGTTTTCAAAGTCGTTGTACCAGCCAAAGTATCAGTGACTAGGGAAAATTTTTGAGTCCATTAAAGAAATTCAGTAATTGTCATTTAGTGATAATCAAAGTGTGAAGCTCTACCTAATTCTGTGTTTGTGTTTGACGATGTTTCGTGTGAGAAGCAGAATAATATACGAGATTACTTTTGCATTCTACATTTAACACCATTCCTGCTTCAGCCATCAGTTGTAATTTTACTTCCTAAGTAACAGAATTTATTTACTTCTAGTTATGCATCCAATCCCATTTTTAGATTTAACCTACTATTATTTCTTTTACACTTACGTCTTGCTTTGATCTGTATTTATTACGGAATACTCTGTCATTATTTTGTTCATGTTATTCAGTAACTCCTCCATTTACTTAGTTCGTCCTGTTAACAGGACAGTGTCATCAGAAAATCCTCTTATACTGGTTACTGGTTTCATCTTCGTGAGCACTTAAGCCACATTCAAATTCCTCTTTTACTTCTTTTATAGCTTCCTCCACATATAAGTTGAATATTAGTAAGGATGAACTGCAACCATATCTGATACCCTTTTCAACTGATTGGTCACTCTGATGATTCTCTACTTTTATTATAGCCATGATTCTTATATCGATTATAAAATATTTTTCTATCTCGAGATGTAAGACCTGACTTTTTCTAAATTTTGAACATTTTGTCCCGCCTTACATTATCAAAAGCTTTTTTTTTTCTTCCTAAATCAACAAACGCTATGAAAGTAACTTTGTATGTCTTGATGTGTGATAAGATTTGATTCTCTTCCGGCGCGGTTTTTCCAAAATTCAAACTGTACCAGCAACCGTCGAGTCAAGTGCCGCCTTTTCTGAGTATTTTAATTTTAAAGTGTTGAAGGTAGATTTTATCTTTGAATATCTTCTATCGTCGCAGAGGAGGAGCTAGTTGAGTACCAGCAACCGTCGAGTCAAGTGCCGCCTTTTCTGAGTATTTATTTTAAATTTAAAGTGTTGTAGGTAGATTTTATCTTTGAATATCTTCTGTCGTCGCAGAGGAGGAGCTAGTTGAGTACCAGCAACCGTCGAGTCAAGTGCCGCCTTTTCTGAGTATTTTATTTTAAAGTGTTGTAGGTAGATTTTATCTTGAATATCTTCTGTCGTCGCAGAGGAGGTGCTAGTTGAGTTCCAGCAACCGTCGAGTCAAGTGCCGCCTTTTCTGAGTATTTTATTTTAAAGTGTTGTAGGTAGATTTTATCTTTGAATATCTTCTGTCGTCGCAGAGGAGGGCTAGTTGAGTTCCAGCAACCGTCGAGTCAAGTGCCGCCTTTTCTGAGTATTTTATTTTAAAGTGTTGTAGGTAGATTTTATCTTTGAATATCTTCTGTCGTCGCAGAGGAGGTGCTAGTTGAGTTCCAGCAACCGTCGAGTCAAGTGCCGCCTTTTCTGAGTATTTTATTTTAAAGTGTTGTAGGTAGATTTTATCTTTGAATATCCTCTCGTCGCTGAGCAGTAGCTAGTTGGTCCCCAGCAACCGTCGTGACGAGTGTCGCCATCTGTTTACATTTAAAGTGTTGTGGTAGCGTTTGATTTATTTGCGTTAATTGAATTATAACAGCGTGCTCCAATCGTGATCGCATTTATTTGCTTTTTCTATAGGGAAGTATATAGAGCTTATTTGTTTTTTATTTAGTACATTGGTTGGCTAACACCGTTCATCAGTACGTCCTATTAACTACTAAGTGCAGTCGTCTGGTCTAAATTCAATTCCTCAGGAGGTTTTTTAGGTCGTGTAGCGGTTGGTAGTAAAGTGTGAACAGTTATTTGGATTACTCAGTTAGTTCAACTTTTATCCTCTCCGTAGTTTTTGCTTTAAAGTAATATGTGTAGGGACTGTGACTGCTGTGTGCAGACGCGGGTTGAGGTGGCTGATCTTCGCGCTCAGCTTGCAGCTTTGCTAACTAAAGTTACGAGGCTGGAAGCTGCCGTAGGTGACTGCAGCAGATGTGGAAGGGGTGACCCTGACGAAGCAGGTGTTGTCACAGGTTCTCCCCTGCCAAATATCGTACCTGCAGTCCAGGCTGAGACTTCGGGGCCTGTGCGGCAGTCACCTGATGGTGTCTGGCGCGTGGTTTCCGGACGTCGACGCCGCATGCGGGGGCAGGAGTACAGGTCTGAATCCCAGGAGGGCAAGCCTGTACCACTGTCCAATAGGTTTGATGTGTTGTCTGGATCTGATTCAGATCCACAATCGTCAATCAGCGAGTTGCCAGCCCCCCCGCCCGCTAGGTCTGGGCGATCACAGAAGGGGATTCTGGTGATAGGTAGCTCCAACGTTAGGCGTTTCATTGAGCCCCTTAGGGACATGGCGAACAGGTCTGGGATGAAGTCCAATTCTTTGTGCATTCCGGGCGGTCTGATCCATGATGTGGAACAGGCCATCCCGGATGCCATTGAGCGGACGAGGTGTAGCCAGCTGCGGATTGTAGCTCATGTCGGCACCAATGATGCTTGCCGCCTTGGGTCGGAGGGTATCCTCTCTTCCTTCCGGCGGCTTGCTCATACGGTGAGCTCTGTGGTTGATGACCGCAAGATTTCGGCTGAGCTAACCATCTGCAGTATTGTCGATAGAACTGACTGTGGACCTCTGGTTCAGAGCCGAGTCGAGGGTCTGAACCAGAGACTGCGTCGTTTCTGCGATAATCATGGCTGCAGATTCCTTGATCTTCGCCCTGGGGTCGAATCGTGTAGGGTTCCCTTGGATAGATCAGGTGTGCACTACACACGTGAATCGGCTACACGGGTGGCAGGGGCCGTGTGGAGTGCATTGGGGGATTTTTTAGGCTGAGGGAGGAAGACCCGAAACTGGGATTACAGTCACGGGCAGCCCAATTAAATTCGGCACCATATGTTAGGAGTAGCGAAAATCAATCTCGACCGTTAAAAGTACTCGTTATAAACTGTAGAAGTGTTTGTAATAAGCAGCCTGAGCTTGAAAGCGTTATTAGTAGCACAGAAGCTGATATAGTATTAGGTACTGAAAGCTGGTTAAAACCGGATATAAGTTCAGCAGAAATTTTTAACCATAGCATGAATGTTTTCCGTAAGGATAGGTTACATTCTAATGGAGGTGGTGTATTTATAGCTGTTCGTAAACACCTGTCGTGTAACGAAATAAATATTGATACGGTCTGTGAAATCCTATGGATTAGACTAAAAGTAGCTAGGACAAAACTTGTAATAGGGTCTTTCTATCGTCCACCAGATGCAGATGTAGGTGTTGCTGAGGCCTTAAGAAATAACGTAAGTAATATAGCTCGTCAATTTCCGGATCATGGAATAATACTAGGAGGCGACTTCAACTTGCCGTATATTGACTGGAGTAATTACGCCCACGTTACTGGTGGCAGGGATAAAATATCCTGTGAGATTATTCTCGACCTTTTCTCAGATCTTAATCTTGAGCAGCTCGTCACTGAACCAACGCGGTGCGACAACGAAAACGAAAACATTTTAGATATTCTCGTTACAAATAGGCCTGAATTATTTACGGACATTTCTACCACCACGGGAATAAGTGATCATAAAGCTGTAATTGCTACAGTAAAATTAACAGTCGAGCGCAAAAAGAAAAAAGAAAGGGTCGTTTACAGGTTCGAAAAGGCCCCAAAGGAGAGTTTAAGAACGTTTTTGAGGGATAAATACATTACCTTTGTAGAAGGAAGAGGCTCGGTTGAAGAGATGTGGCTTCGATTCATAAATATAGTCAGGGAAGGTATGGACTTACATATACCGAAAAGGACAATCAGGGACGGGAACGATCCCCCGTGGTATACGCGTGAAGTCAAAAGGTTACTTAAAAAGCAAAGGAAGATTCATGCACGCTCAAGAAGGACGATGTATAGGAGTGATTTAAAAACTAGCTGAGACAAGAGGACAGGTCAAGAATGCGATGCGCGAAGCCTTCAATGACTTTCGATGCAACTCACTTTCCAAGAGCCTCATTGAAAATCCAAAGAAATTTTGGTCGTATGTAAAAAAAATAGGTGGTTGTGACAACAATATGCCAGTTCTACTAAAAGACGGTCGGGAAGTTGATGACAGCCGCGACAAGGCTACCGTATTTAACGCCGAATTTAAAAATTCCTTCACTGACGAAAACATGGAAAACATTCCCGTTTTTCCACGGCGTGTTGAATTTGAAATGGATCCAGTACAAATTGATAGTGTAGGTATCATAAAGCAATTAAAGCTCCTGAAGTGGGGGAAAGCGCCGGGTCCCGATGGTGTACCAGTAAGAGTATTTTCGGAATACGCGGAAGAAATAGAACCATTTCTGTCAGATATATTTCGTAAATCTTTAGAGGAAAGAAAAGTACCTTCTGACTGGAAAATTGCGCAGGTGATTCCCGTTTTCAAGAAAGGAGATCGGAGAGATCCTAGGAATTATCGTCCGATATCGCTAACATCTGTTTGCAGTAGAATTCTGGAGCATGTCATATGCTCTAACGTTATGAAGTTTCTAGATGAAAACGAGCTACTTACAGCATACCAACACGGATTTCGGAAGAACCGATCATGTGAAACGCAACTGGCTCTATTTTCGCATGATGTAATGAAAGTTATTGATGCGGGATCACAAGTTGATGCTATTTTCTTGGATTTTCAGAAAGCTTTTGACTCTGTACCACACAACCGACTCTTAGCGAAGATCCGAGCGTACGGTATATCTGATCAGATTTGCGAATGGATACGCGATTTTCTAACTGGTCGGTCACAGTATGTCGTTGTAGACGGGGAAGCCTCTTCTAAACTAGATGTTACTTCGGGCGTTCCTCAAGGAAGTGTAATAGGACCACTTCTTTTCTTAATTTTTATAAACGATCTCGGTGACAACGTTAATTGCAGGATGCGATTTTTTGCTGATGATGCACTTATTTATAGGGAAGTGAGGTGCTCCGACGATTGCTTAGAAATTCAGCGCGATCTGGATGTTATTTCGGAATGGTGCCGTGAATGGCAGCTTACACTTAACTGTAAAAAGTGCAAGGCAATGCACATAAGTAATAAAAAGACCCCGCTTGCTCTGGAGTACAAAGTTAACAATTCAGTTGTTGACACTGTAGATTCCCTGAAGTATCTAGGCGTAACAGTACAAAGCAACATGAAATGGGACTTGCACATAACTTCCGTTGTAGGAAAAGCTAATTCCAAACTACGATTCATAGGACGTATTTTGAGAAGTTGTAATGCTCATACAAAGGAAATAGCGTACAAAACACTAGTGCGTCCGCATTTGGAATACTGTTGTGGAATTTGGGATCCGTATCGCAAGGGATTGATTGACACATTAGAGAAAGTACAGAGAAGAGCCGCTCGATTCGTGACTGCTAGTTACAGTCCTTACGTAAGTGTCACAGAGCTAATTCGTGGGTTGGGCTGGGATTGTTTGGCGGACAGACGACGTCGTTTTCGTTTGAATTTGCTGGAGAATATGCGAAAATCTTTAAGTTACGAGTGCAACGAAATACTTCTTCCGCCAACCTATTTAGGTCGCAATGACAGGAGGGATAAGATTAGAGAAATAAGATGCCGTACTGATTCATTTATGTATTCCTTCTTTCCTCGATCTGTTCGGGATTGGAATGCGCAGAATTAGGATTGGTGCTTAGCACCCTCTGCCACCCACAGTATTTGTGATTTGCAGAGTATAGATGTAGATGAGATATAGCTTGTATATTTTATGCCAACCCAAAGAATTTACATTATAATGTCTGTCTCAGAACGACAAGCAACAATTTCTATTGAACATTTAAATATTGCAATATTGCAATAAATATTTTTAGGGCATCAATTATGATGGTAGCTTTTAAACTCATTATAATGTCATCTGAAAACGATGTGTCACCTAGTTACTGCAATACAAACTGTAACAAAGCATCTATCCTTGATTGTTTTGCTTTAGCAAACCATACGTTGAAAAATTCTCTACGCGAAATTTGTGCAGTCATTCTGAAAATGAAGAAAAGTTGTATGGGTGTCGCAAACATGCGCAAACAAATGAAGGTAATTCTTGTAGTTAATAAGTAGCTCTTTCAAATAAATATAGAAATAGTTTGGTATAATGTGGTATAATAAACTAAAACTCAAAATGAAACTGGCTCATTTGTTTTTCTTATCAGAAATAATCTCGCTCTCTTATAACGATGCTCATGATTCAGTTTAAAACGTATTACAGAAAAAATCATGCGTAAACTAATCTTGAAACTCACAAAAAGCAATAGCAACACAAAAATTACTCATACCTCACAGAAACACAGCGTAATCATCGACCAAACTCAGTCGAATGGCGCGGCCGAATGGAGCACTTGATCGGCGGGTCACAGGAAGGCCATTGTTCAAATTATTTCTTATTGTTAGGCGCAGATACGCGTAAAATAAACCTTTGTCCTAATAATATAGTTTGTCTACTTTAAATATAAATAACTATTTTGCCTGTGTAGACTAGTGTCAAATTGACTTTTGTCCCTCTAGATTTGGAAAATACACACTGTGCGCCGCAACCAAACTGACACAGCTTGGCTCTATTCGCTAGGAAATGAAATAAATGAAATGGTTAAGCGAAACGAATAAACTGTCGGTAATTTTTCTTTTGAAGACAAAGGAGATATCACTATGACAAAACGAACCTATTTAGGTTGATATTATCCCTGTACCGATAATTTTGTGTGCATTTTTACAGTGCTGCTAAACATTTCGCGGTTGCGGAACATCTCATATTTCGGTATTTTTAATTTAATTCGTGGCGACTTTTCCGGAAAAGGAGAGTGCTAACGTGAAGAGGACATATAAGGAAACAGTTAATCAAATTTCAACAGGTCAGTAAACAGTTTTTCACTGGTGGAGAATGTCTACCCCACCCAAAAATAAA
>CM061920.1:199463684-199487982 GCA_031002005.1 Vandiemenella viatica
CCTCTCAAATTACATATATCATGATGGCTTCTTCCTGGGTAAAATATTCCGGAGGTAAAATAGTCCCCCAATCGGATCTCCGGGTGGGGACTGCTCAGGGAGGAGTCATCAGAATTGATAGAAACATTCTACGAGTCGGAGCGTGGAATGTTAGAAGTCTGAATAGGGCAGGTAGGTTAGAGAACTCAAAAAGGGAAATGGAACAACTTAAGTTAGATGTCGTTGGGATTAGTGAGATTAAATGGAAGGATGCACAGGATTTCTGGTCTGCGGAACACAGGATAATTAGCACACAAGCTGTCAATGGAGTCACTGGTGTAGGATTTGTAATGAACAAGAAAGTAGGGAAACGGGTGAGTTATTATGAACAGTGTAGTGACAGGATTATTTTGATGAGGTTAGAAACTAAGCCCGTCCCAACCACATTAGTAAAGTGTTTATGCCAACATCACAGGAAGATGACTAAGAAATAGAAAAAATATACGCTGAAATTGAAGAATTAATTCAATATGTGAAGGGGGAAGAAAATCTAATAATCATGGGTGATTGGAATGCAATAGTGGGAGAAGGAAAAGATGGGAATACTGTAGGAAGTTTTGGTCTAGGAGAAAGAAATGAACGAGGAAGCAGGTTGCTAGAGTTTTGTGAAAGATATAAGCTAGTAGTGGCAAACACACTGTTTAAGAACCATGCAAGAAGAATTTACACCTGGAAACATCCCGGGGATACAGGCAGATATCAGCTAGATTATATCATTGTCAAACAGAGATTCAGGAATCAAGTTCTAGACTGTAAAGCGTACCCAGGAGCAGACATAGACTCTGACCCTAATTTGATAATAATGGAGTGCAGGCTGAAATTTAAGCGAATAAGGAAGCAGTATAAGCAGAACAGACTGGAAGTGAATAAACTGAAACAATCTAGCATGAGAGAAAAATTTGCAGAAATAGTAGACTTGGGTCTAAGAAGTAACTCTGAAAGGAGCTCAACCGAGGACGAATGGAATGCATTAAAGACCGAAATAATGAAAGCTGGCAAAGAAACATTAGGCTTTAGGGAACAAGCTGCCCGAAAACCTTGGACCACAGAAGAAATTTTGGAGCTGATGGATCAGAGGAGAAGGCACAAAAATGCTCAGGATGAAGCAGGAAGAGAGCAGTACAGGCAATTTAGAAATCAAATAAATAGGAAATGCAAAATAGCAAAAGAAAAATGGCTACAAGAAAAGTGTGAAGAAGTAGAAAAGGAAATGATCGTAGGAAAAGAAGATGTTGCATATAAAAAGATCAAACAGAATTTTGGAGAAATGAAGAAAAGAGGTATGAACATTAAAGCTGCCGATGGGAAACCTCTTTTAAGCTCAGAAGATAGAGCTAACCGATGGAAGGAATACATTGAGAAACTGTATGATGGGGACGACTTGAACAATAGTGTTTTGGAAAAGGAAGGCGATGTCGACATTGATGACTTAGGAGATCCTGTTTTGAGAACAGAATTTAATAAAGCTCTGAATGACTTGAAAGCAAATAAGGCAGTTGGTAATTATGAGATCCCTGCAGAACTACTTAAATCTCTAGGAGAGGAAGGAATCGAAAGATTATTCAAGCTGATATCAAAAAGTTATGAAACAGGAGAAATTCCAACTGATTTTAACAAAAATATCATCTTCACACTTCCAAAGAAAGCACAAGCCGACAAATGTGAGAATTATCGCACCATTAGTCTAACATCACATGCTTCAAAATTATTAACCAGAATAATATACAGAAGGATGGAAAGGGTAGTAGAAGAGATAGTAGGTGAAGATCAGTTTGGGTTTAGGAAAAATCGCGGTACAAGGGAAGCAATTCTGTCTTTAAGATTAATACTTGAAGGGCGGATTAAGAAAAACAAAGATACTTTTATGGCATTTGTTGATTTGGAAAAAGCTTTTGATAATGTTAAGTGGGACAAGATGTTCAAAATTTTAAAGAAGTCAGGTCTAAAGTATCGAGATAGAAGTATACTCTATAAACTATGTAAGAACAAGTGGCTCTAATAAAAGTAGAGACATGCATCGGTTAAAAAGGGTGTGAGACAAGGTTGTAGTCTATCCCCGTTAATATTCAACTTGTATGTAGAAGAAGCAATGAAGAAAGTCAAAGAAAAATTTCCATGCGGCATAAGTTTTCAGGGAGAAAAAATCAGTATGCTACGATTTGCTGACGACATTGTCTTGTTAGCAGAGAGGGCTGAGGATATTGAGAAGTTATTGAATGGCATGAACAAAATACTGAAGGAAGATTTTGGACTGAATATAAATCAAAGTAAGACAAAAGTGATGAAATGTAGCAGAAATGATACCAATAGTAGCAGATTAAATATAAAAATAGGATCGGATGATATAGGAGAAGTGAGTGAGTTCTGTTACTTGGGAAGCAAAATTACAACCGATGGCCGAAGCAGGAAGGATGTTAAAAGCAGAATAGCACTAGCTAAAAGAGCCTTCATGAAAATGAGAAATCTTTTAGTTTCAAATATTGATCTAGGAATTAGAAAAAACTTTTTAAAACTCTATGTGTGGAGCACAGCACTTTACGGTAGCGAAACATGGACTTTAGGAATACCGGAAAGAAAGAAACTTGAAGCATTTGAAATGTGGTGCTACAGAAGAATGCTAAAAATTAGGTGGACAGACAAAGTAAGAAATGAACAAGTTTTGGAAATAATGGGTGAGAAAAGAAGTTTGTGGAAGAAGCTTACAGGAAGAAGAGACAGGCTTTTAGGTCATATTTTGAGACATGCTGGATTGGTTAATTTGTTAGTGGAGGGAACAGTCGAAGGTAAGAACTGTAGAGGTAGACAGAGATTAGAATATATGAAGCAGATATTTGAGGACGTGGGTTGTAAGGGGTATGTAGAAACGAAAAGGTTAGCACAGGATAGGAAGGGATGGAGGATTGCATCAAACCAGTCTAAAGACTGACGACAGCAAAAAAAAAAAAAAAAAAAAAAAAAAAAAAGTAAAAAGGTGATGTCATTTAGCTTTTAATATACAATGGCACTGTCTTTAGAACGGTAGATTCCACTAAATACCTAGGTGTAGCAATTCATAATAATTTGTTGTGGAATAAACCTTTTTGGAAGATAATTGAGATAGCAATCTATATGCTCCGTTTACTATGTCGTAATTTATAACAATGTATACTAGAAGTTTAATTGATTGCACTAAAAGCACTGGTGCGATCTCGCTTGTATGAGGCCTCCCATCAAACGTGGTTAATGGAGTCATTGGAGTAGGTATACAGAAGACCCTCGAGATTCGTGACCGGCGATGTTATAGGAGTTAGATTGGGAAGGCGTTGCTAATCGAAAAATTCAAGATTTCAGAATGACAGCAAACACAAATCACTACCAGCAACATTCATGTCTAGGAATGACCAAGGAAATAAGAGAAATCAGGGGGAGAACCGATTCATTTCTATACTATATTTTTCCACGAGATCGCTCTAGGCGATTGCCGGTATGGTTCCTCAAAATAACCCATGAGCGCGCCTTGTCATATCCCTTCCATGGTATAAACGATTACATATTAAGATCGACATAACGCACCCTCCGCCAAGCTCTTTTCATGAATCGCAGTGTAATAATAATACTAATACTGTTAATTACTTACACTGACATAATACATATAGCAGGACATATGATTTTCTGATTAAACGTAGGAATCTTAGATAAAAACCTCTTACTAGAGATTTGCTTGACTCCTCATGACCGTTTCCGCAGCTACCACTTGCTTGTGTGATAGCAGCTCATATCATGGGTACCAAAAATCGTAAAACACCTAACACGTTAGACGAATCTCCTGGTATTCCATATGCAGTTCACATTTCAAGTCACGGACACAATCAGTTAGCAGAAGTGGGCTGCTTCGGCTGCTTTGCAGCGATCGTGCGGCGATGTTTTGGATGCGGTGTCAGATTGCCGCCTGAGCAGTGTGGCGAGTCGGTGCGGCAGGCAGCGCGGAGACAAATGACGGGAGCGATAGCGCGGTTCACCAGCTCCATTAGTCTGCGACGGCCATCTGCGGCGGCGGACCACTTCATCAGCAGGGGCGGCAGCGCACCCACCACCAAGTGATTCTTCAGTCCGCACTAGCCATGCAAACCACTTGACGCAGGTGAAACTGTTGATAACGTCGTAATGTTGCCCCCGCTCATTCCTAGCTGTGTTTCATTGAGTGCCACACTTTTTCTATCATTTTATTCTTTAGTAAAATTGATTTTAACATCAAATAACGTAACATTCCCTTTTGTTTTACCAATTAATCATATCAACCGTAGCTATCGTCATGACTGCTATCCATCCAGCATTTCTCTTTGTCAATATCCTCTTAGATTTCTTGATATGTGTTGACTTGAGAAATGGCTGGTCAATGTTAGCCATTTTGAGAGTATTCCGTGTAATTTAATAAAGATTCCCCTTAAATTCCTCTCCGAAGTTCTTCTCAGATACATAGTCACTACCCTGTCTGAAATATTCTCGGCCTCAACCCTAGATGGTGACTGGGGCGTGACTACCATAGGGCTAGGCGGTGCAGTGCAACGGGGTCCCCACGCTAAGTGGGTCCCCGAACGCAACTGAGGAGGTCCCCAAGCACAACCCAGGGGGCCCTCAAGCGTAGCTCAGAGGGGCTCATGGACCTTTAGCGGAAATGGGCGACTTTTTTTTTTTAGCTCTGAGAGCTTTGTGAACCTAGATACGCTAATGTTCAGGGGACCCCCAGCACAGCTCAGAGCGCCCCCAAACTCAGAGCAGGGGGCCCCTACCAAAAACTTGGCAGAGCTAAAGAAAAAGGTCTCCCAATCTGGCCTGAGGGCCCAAAATAATTTTTTTGCACCGGGGCCCTTGTTGACCTAGCTACGCCACTGGATGGCAATACCAGTGACGAATTACGAAACGTGTGTTTTCTGGAAATTTGGTGTCCACAACTCTCAGTAGAACAATACAAGTTTCGCAAGACATTGGAAAATGTTATCTACGACGACGACGAAATATTTCCAATCCCTACCTCTCGTCTTACACGATAGCTTAACCTTTAAATATCTAGAGTACTAGTTCCGCGTGCTGAAGGTCGCCGGTTCGAGTACGGGCGCAGGAATGGGTGTTTATGTAGTATCCGTCCTGTGATGTGTTCGACTGGTGGGAAAAATGTATATTGGAAGAAACTGAAACCACTGGATCACATATATCACTACTGAGTTGCCTGTGTGGCCTCAGATGCAAAACAAAAATAAACAAAAAAAACTAAAGAACCCTTAAATTCAGCACATTGTGACAAGTGCAGCACGTGGGCTGTGTACTCAAAGATGCATAACTACGAACATACGTTTTTCTAAGCTCCCTAACTCATTTATTATCATTGCTTAGGATAATATCCACAGAAAAATTTTGATTGTTTTCCTAAAGTTAAAATGCATTTTAGAAAGTTCCGCAAGAAAAACATTCCGAGTTGAAATTTATTAATATAAAATTCACGTATAGCTGTAAAGTTGTTTCTGCTGGATGATATCACTGGTTTCTAAGGTACGGTTTGCTTGGGCAGTGTCTTATTGGTGATCGTGTTTCAAGTCCACTGCTTGGTTGAAAATCTCTAAGTCTCGTAATCTGCCCTTTGAAGAACTTTGTTGTATGAGCGTAAATTGACTGCAACGTTTCTGTTGCTCGGAGTCCACGTACAACGACATGTCGCGTTTAACCATGAAGATTACCGTGAAAGGATTTGTTACAAGGCAGAGGTAGACTATGTCATTCAGATGGATGAATTGCTATTTGCAATCTCCTGGCCAAGACGCCGAAGGAGTGCTTTATTTCCAGTAGCATTCAAGGAATTAAATTGAAGAACAAATTCATAAATACGCTGGTACCCATGTCTGTCATTTACCTCACTTTGTTCTCCATATTATTGGTGTAAAGTTTCTGCAACCTGTACCCACGTCTTAATGGAAGAAATTGATCGTTAAGTAGCAACCAACAGCAGGGAAAAAATTACTCACGATAAATAAATTACAAATGTCATTACATTATCAATTCAACAATTTTACTGGAAGTAATAACTATCAGAATCAAGAATTTTCTAATTGTGTGTGATGGAAGATGTTAAAACTGAATGACAGCTGATTTCAAAATGTACCATGGAACTGATACAATTAAGAATGTGGGAAAGAATTTTAAGGAAAGTTACTACCGAGTATTGATATGAATACTGATTACCGATATTAAGCAACCAAAGATCTTTTGAAATAGGTAAAATCTGGGAATGGGTGACAATTCTAGAGGCTTTTTTGTGGAATTTTTATGCATTAGCGGGATGACTCACCATTACGTGAATAATTTTCCCAAAGTAGCAGAACATCTAACAAAAGTATGTTTTTTTGTCTCGTAGATTTCTATGTCTTTAGAGAGATGATCGAAAAAAATGGGTGCAATTCTTCCATAGCATTTTGAAGGAATCATTCAGCCATTTGCCTGGACTGGAGTTATTTGGGAAAACCATGGAAAACCGAAATCAGGATGACCGGACGTGGATTCGAACTCACGTGATCCCTAATGCGAGACAACAGGTTTATCGCTCACCCTACACGCTCTATGAATGCGTTTAAGAAGCAACATAATCAATTCAGAAGAGACACATTTTGTGTTCATCACCGCACAGTCAAACTCAGTTGTAGAGTATAATAAACTGATGAGTATATAGTTTACATTGCAGCTATATTGTTTTAAATCTGTTTTTCATTTTAAATATTAGAGTAATGTTATTAGAATTTGTGAGCTAAAGAAAGTGAAGTGTCAAATCCAAGGACTTCTGATCTATATGATTTTAATAGAGAAATAAAAACAACGATGGTGGTTCCAGAAATTTTTACCATGTATAAGGCGATAAAATGATTTTTTGACTTCAAAGAGGGTCAGTTAGACCTGAACAAATCCTTAAGTTCAGGCAGAAAACCGGGATAAGATTAAGATAGTTTAAACAATATATTACCCGATGACAAAGATCACTAAACCAGTTTTAGATTAGTGTAATGAAATTTTGCCAATTCAATCAACTTGCGACATTTTCATTAAATAATAGAAAAAAAAAACACAACTCATTTATGCATGAACACATTTTACTATTCAGTATACATAAATAAGAGTGAACAGGAAACTAATCAAGTTTAATACCATCCTAAATGAAACAAAGATAGATACAGCTACGAGGTCCATTTACAGTGTAGCTTAATTAAGGGTGATAATGTTGCTGAACAAGAGATATTAAACACTAGCTGATACCCGCGACTTCGTACGCGTCGATTAAGAATTTCATTGCCAGAACTGAATATACAAATTTGTATCTTGTACCCGGTAGGATTGCCGGGTTAGGTTTAGGTGGCTAAGACAGGGGCGGAATGCGCAGCCAATTGAAACCCTGTCAACAGGTCATTACGACCACACGGAATTTATTTATTATTATTTTAGGAATAAGGAATGGATAAGGAATATACGGGAACGAAAACAATGAAATGGTACGGTTTCATAACAAATATGAATGGTGCTAGACGTTAAAGGCAATACTTTGTCGTGAAAGTGAACGGAAGAAGACATAGAGGGATATCGAGAAAAATATTGTAGGAGACTGGAAGTAAAAGTGAGAGTAAGAGGCTGGAGTTGTGTAAGTTGTTAGGACCGTGAAGTCTCGTCAGTCACTGTAACTGTACATTTGGTGTACAGGTTTCATTCTCTGTCGGAGCGGTATGACGTTGGAAGCTACTTGTTGTCTCGTACGGAGGCCAGCGTTGTTGGGTGTGAGTGGTCCTTACCTCCTGGGACTGAGAGGTGCCACGGCTGTGCGCCGCCTGCGGCGCCAACCTGTATCGACAGCCCAGGCAGCACACTGCTTGCTTTTAGCCAGATTGGCGGCGGAGGAGCAGAGTAGAGCGGGCAAACAGCCGCCCCCGCACAGCCACCTATAGCAGGTACTTATTGCGGGGTGTAATAAGAAGAGACAAAATTCCTAATCGACTTCTCTACCACAACGACAGAAGTAACTGCCAGAAATTGACGATAAAATGAGGTATCAAACACTAATTCTAGTCCATATTAAACCTTAATTTTTTTTTTACATATTTAAGTATTCATTTCTGAACGTACCTATATTCAGGTGAACCAATGAAAGTTATTAGAGTGTTTTCGATTTCTTTGCCACTCTCTGCTGCCATGGATTTCATTTTCGAAATCTTTTAGATAGTTTTTTGAAACTGAAATTATTTATTTCCAATGTAACATAATAACATTTCGCATTCACAGCAGACATTACTACCAAGATACAGAAATGCAGTCATTGGATTCAAAGTGCACAGTTTATCTTATATTCGGTAGTTTACGTGGATTAAAAAGTGATGATGTTACGTAAAGGGTCCTGATATCCATCTCCGCTTGGGAATAACTTAATCTCATTTAGCAGGTTACATGCAAGATATTTCAGATTAAATGGACAACGGAGATAAATTGACAGTGTAGCGACAGATTTTTTCAAGTATTTCGACAGAATGAGCAAGAAGAAGTTGGTATAAAAGGTAAAAACTATTGGAGATGATGACAAAGTAATTTCCTGTGTAGAAGAATTCTTAAAATGTAGAAAGCAAAAAGTCAGGATAGTAAATGCAGTATCAAAACAAGGTGAAAATTTGAGTGCCATGGGGTATTATTTTGAGACCATTGCTATTCGTTATTCCTTTGAATGACCGTGTTAATGATTTACCGTCAGAAATTAGATTGTCTGCAGGTGAAATAATACTATATAACATGATCAAAACGGTATAGAACTGTGAGCAGCTACAGGGGGACCTGGACAGTACATCTAGCAGGGTAGGTCAACATGGGATGAAGATAAATGCAAAGAAGTGCCAGCTTATTAGGTACACATGTAAAAAAACTAAAGGTTGATTATGTTTATATGGTGAGCAAAGAATTGCTTGTTGACGAGATGAAACGTAAATACCTTGGCTTAACATTTGATAAACTCAACTGGGCAGGACATGTTGGACAGTAGTACGAAAAGGTTTCAAAATGCTTCAGTTGTTGGAGAAAGTGGCGGTAGTGTGTACCAGAGAAGTAAAGGAATTGGGTTACAAAACTATGATCAGACCATGACTTGAATATGGTGGTGTCATATGTAGTGCATGTTTTGGTAACAAATACAGGTGGATAGAGGGGATGCAAAAAAGGATTTCTGGATTTGCTTCTGGTGTAATTACATTAACCGATATGATGAAGGAGCTGGAATGTGGTTTAATGAAGACAGAAGGAGGGTGAAGGGGATGGGACAGTACAAGGCGTATATTGGTGATGAGGCGTGGAAAGATATTGGTGGAAGAATTAGGAGTAATGCATGGAAGGGGCAAGATGGCCATTACCACAAGCTGGTACTCGATTTCAGGTACAAGGGTGTTGGAAGATTTTCCTTTGTAGATAAGTGGCCAGAGATTGCAATAAGTTATCAAGAGAAGGGATAAATAATTTACGAAAAATGCTCGAAGAATTAGTGGGTAAAACAGGTGGGTACAGAAAAATGGACAAATGGGTGTATAGGGAAATTTCCACCGGTGCATGCACTCCATCGCAATTAAATTAAATTAATCTCACTTCTAACACTTGTCAAAAACTGATGTATCCAACGTGTTCCCAAAATTATATTTATATTTGACTGATATCCTCAGTATCCAGACCTTAATTTAAACATTACGGTCTGGATATTGATGATGTCAACAAAATATATAGTCCGAAAGAGTTAACTTTTTACTCTGAAATATTTAAATCCTTATCTGACGTATCATCTAACTTTCTGCATTGTTTCTGCAATTTGAAAATCTCTTATAATCTGATCGTACTGCTTCGAAATCAAGCCTCCAATCAAAAGCTTACTCAGCAGTGCTTCATGAAGGCTAAAGATTCCAATCATCATGCCACTCCTATTCTCCTATCGTTTCCTCACACTATACTATTTCTTACAAAGAAGGAAAAAATTACCTGAATACGTGGTTGTTATTTTTCTTTATTAAAAAACATGTAATTCAGTTCGGGAAGATGTGAGGAATGAAGCAAACATATGAATAAATACATAGTGTAAAATTCCGATTGCTTGTAGGAAGTTTTTGGTCAATTTGTTACATCTTCTTTGAACTTGAAAAATAAGTTGTCAGAATAATATGCTTTATCTTGGACCATCAACCATCGTCAAACGCCATAATTACAAAAAAAAAATCTGTAATCGTTACTTTAGAACATATAATATTGGTTAGCAGTTGAAGGCAAAAAGCTTTGTTGAATGAATCAACTGAACAGCCCTGCCTATGGATACGTGCTGGTTCTTTTTAATCTCATCCCATATTACACTAGATAAAAAAAAAACAAAAAAAATCATGCATGCTGATGAGATAGCTAGGACAGCAAGGGGGGAAAGCTTTGGAGAAGTAGAATGTAATCTGGCACTGGCGCTTAACATTATGTCAGAATTTGAAACAGCAGGTCTTTTGATTCAAGCCCTTCGAAGACAGTACCGTTAAAACTCACTTCGTTTAAGCAAACCGTTAACTGTATTCTACTTGCAATGGACCCCACTAGCACATACTGACTAAGCGACCTACGAGCTACGTAGGTGCTACCATGAACCAATCCACAACATATAGATGCTACTGTGGAGAAACCGAATGCCAGAGACAATATAACAAGTAAAACCGTAAACAGCAAACGAAAAGCCAAGACAATTTGAAGTATCCTATACTATCTCACGAATAAATCACAATCAACAGTATCGTATGCCATCTCTGAATACACGTTGGGGAGAGGTATGGGATCTATCCCAGGACTTTGACGCACAATCTGGCGATTAGGAACTGTGCACCACCATCTCTACTACGCTGATGATGAAAATTTCTTCCATCACCAGGATTCGAACCAGCTAACCTAGTGTCAATACCGGGCACCATCACGGCGGAGCAATCAATTGTTATAACGGGACGGCCGAAGAATATATGTTCCAAATGCACGGATGGAAATTAATAGATTCAGCAGTTACCTAAAAAACCTACTTCTGTTGTAATTCCATTAACAACAATCTCTCTATCAGTCGACTTGGAAAAATGAAAACTGGTACATTTACTTACGATAAAATTTATTTTATATTATCAACAGTGGCATAAACAGTAAAAGGTGCATAGCATAATTCAAACTATTTTATACCAAAAAGTTGTAACTGTTACTACTTATCTAATTTTATTAGTTAAATATATTCTGATGTTTGGAAATGAAAGAGGAATAATATACGCTTGGAATAGAAAAGAAGTGAAAGGAAGGAAGGAAATGAAATTTTTTTTTTCTTTTTTTTGATAACTTAAAGATTTCGAATGAAAATCGCAGGAGAAGAATACCGTTTGTGCCAAGAAACAGATTACCGTGTTGAAATACATAGTTAAAGGAAACCAGCAACACCAAGTACTGATATTATTAAGCAAAGAATATCCCGTAAAGTCCAAATCTTCTTTCGATGAAGAGTAGTGAGCCTCGGTACTACAGAATCTGTCCCTACCAACAGACCGATCGTGGTGGTGTAACGGCTAGCATTCTGGCCTCGCATTCGGGAGGACGGCGATTCGAATCTCCGACCGGGCATGCAGATTTGGGTTTTCCATGGTTTCCCAAATCACTCCAGGCAAATGCTGGGATGCTTCCTTCAAAATGCCATGGCCGAATTCCTTCCCATTCCTTGCCCCCCATCCTTTCTCGTCTTTAAAGACCTCGCTGTTAGAGAGACGTTAAGCAGATTAAAAAAAAAAAAACTACCAACAGTGGCCCAGGATTTAGTATATTTACACTAGGAGTCCTATAAATATCAAATCGTCGTTACCAATATGGACACAAATCATAAGCAGGCAGACTTAAATAATCATGTACTACCATATAGGAAATTAAAATCCTTTTCATAGCAATTGGAGTACCTTGCTTTCCTCAGTCTTCTTATTTCCACTACAGCTATTTTGACCCGTTTCATGCCGTGAAGCAGCATCAAGAAAGTAACAGGAGTCCTGTTTTATTTAACCACTTCTGTTCTGTTAATTCGTTGTATATAGGTGCAAGAGGGCGGTATCAAGCAACAATAACCAACAAAAGAAATAATTCTTGGAAACTCATTCTCCGCAAAGGAATTCTCATCTCTCTACCAGCAATGTGGTCAGTAAATTCTAGACCACAGTACTCTCTACTCTCTGAACTGAAAATATTATCAACGAATTGTTTGAATTGCCCTGAAAGCATTTTTGTTATGACATGACATGAGATAATTCTATATGCGACTTATTCCAAAGATGCTAATTATTGCTACAGCGGATAACCAAGGTAATGAAATTTTAGTAAAAGGACTTCTACATTTAAATTATCTTGGACGTTTTTTCCAGTTTTGGGGTGCTTATATTTAAACTCCTTGAAATTAAACGTATCATTTACAAAGAGTCACCCAATCCGGCTGTATCCATCTGTGGGGTTTCTCCGTAAGGATTAAATGATACTGTGGGAGTCTAGATGATTTGTTTTAGGCAACTTAGTTTTAAAAAAAAAATAAAAAAGACGGTGGTCGATCGATTCTTCACCTTCATTGCCATTAGCTAGCGTTAGAGAGTTTCTATGGCCAACGACATACTTTGGTTCTCCTATATGGTGGTAGACTGCGAGAATGGTTTATTGAGTATTAGTCGGCCAATAGTACTGGAAATAGATCTGACGTGATAATATTAGCGAACAAGAAAGCACACCCTACAAATGTAAGGGGGAGTGAATTCCCCTGAGGTCAGAAACCAAGTGGATTTTGCACACAAAACATGAGAAAAAAAGGTCAGTGTTTATATCTGTTAGAGAGGGAGACGCGAGAACTGATACCAATCCGAGAGTGTCAATGTTTTTCTTGTAAAAACTGTCTCTTCGTCTGCATTCAGAGCATTCTTGTCAGCAGGCTTAATTTAAAGCCGTAATAAGACGAGTAAATAATTTTTGATATATATAGCCACTGTAGTTTCATTGCAAAACTGCGAAAAACATATCGATGAGAAATACGTTATAATCGATGATCATCGACATGTTTACCCGTTAATCCTTTGTAATTTTTTTACCTCACAGCTAACAAAACCACCGTAAATGTATTTACCGCCATAGCAGGTCGATACTGAAGCGTAACGAGGTTTAATTGGTCGCAAGTGTTTTAATTATTGTAATTACACTACGGAAGCAGTCACAAATGGCCATATAGTTGAACTGACAATCACTGAAATATTCGTTTCCGTTATTGTCATAATTATAACATTTCATTATCGATAGTAATATATTCTAGTTTGTTTCTTTTCGGATTACGATACCTAGGATGTTTAGAAATATTACAGTACATCGTAATTTGTAAGTAATTGCACATTTCTAAAGAGTAACAAAACGAACCAAGGGACAAGTAGTTTATGTAGACAGGCAAGACAAAAGTGCATCCACTTGCGAAATATCAAAGGATATTGTATCACAACTTTCCTTTATAAGAATTTTAGACCAAACTTTTTTTTAACGAATCATTAAATCTAGATGTACTGTCCAAACTTCAAATGTAAACGTTGAAATTATGTTTGAAAAAAATCACTACATTTTAAATTCGGGATCTTTATAATATGGCTCAATGGCATAATACTTTCTTGTAATAGTATTCAATTAACAGCAGTTACCAGTTTAAAAAATGCGATTACTTGATATCGCAGTATCATTTCCTCAAAAGATCGTATTTTTCATATCTTTTTAACCTAGATTGAAATGCTACGAACTATAGATACTACACAAGCTCAAAGGTGGAAGTACTGCGCATCCATACAATCCCAGAGTTTGATTTGCAGTTTTAGAGTTAGGCAGAAGACATAAAACCCCCAAAATACGAATGAAATTGGTGCACGGGTGTTACCCAACCAAACCGCCTCCATAAAATCGGTGTCATCCAGTCACCGTTACGCCCGATATATTGAGATGAAGCAGATGACATCAACCATATTATACTTGGATGCAGCCGATACTGGGATCCCTGAGCAAACTCGATACAAAACTCGTATATACCCCTCCCGACATCCGTTGAGTGTTTTATTGAGAACGAAGCGCCTTGACGTGTACAGGACTAGAGCCAGATATTGAAGTGAAGCTGAAGTGAGCTTTAAATTATGTTTCTTTAATTTGAAATTTATTATTTTTATATAACTCCGTTCTCATAAGCTAACTTTATTTTATATATCTGGAGGTACCAGTGACATATTTGCTCTCTTTTGTAAGAAATATTCTGAAACCATTAGCTTTAATATATTGGAGGATTATAATATGTAGAAGTTTTTACAATAGGGCTAAAATTCAAACTAATAATTTTTATCTATTTGTGAGTTATAAATGTAAATATTCGGAGCTGGCTGAATGGTCGTAAAAACTGGAAACCATAAAAACGAAATAAAAAACACTTTAGATATATGAAACAGGCCTTGATAACACATTCATAAATAAATTTGACTTGACACAGGACGCTGATAACCAAGTTAATGATTAAAATAGTTGATTATTTGTAACACTGGAAAGATTGTATATGAGAACAGCTCTTCGAACCAAACTGAAAAATTGTATCATATATTTCATTGAAAGCAATCATTCTACACAGCTAAAAATCCAGTTGCTTTTGTGCATTTTTATCAAAATACTAAGTTTAAGAGAAAATAGGTTGGGAGTGCAGATACTTTTACGTAACCAAGAAAAATCTGACAAAAGTCAAAGATAGTCAGTTAGTGCCCTCTCCCTGTTTGGGTAGTGTTGTGGTTTCGGTTCTTTTTTTTTTTTTTCATCTTTCCGACTAGCTGTGTATCTCAGACTTAGATATTTGTAACACAAATCTCAAACTCAACCTTGGATACGTGTATTTAAAAAAAAATGGAACTGCATAGAGCCCTTATCTTTATATAAATCAATGTTATTTTACCACTAAGATACGATACTACGACCAACGTCATGAAATCTTGTTATGGCCAATTAAATATTCAGCCAATTTTTCGTTGATTTCAGCTTTGTTCCAGTGTCGGATTTGATGTTCATTAGCTTGGCGCAGCTGGGAGGGAAAGGATATTAACCAATTATTAGGTACCGTAGTGAAACCGGTGAATCATCGCATGGGAGGATTCCTGGAACTATGCTTGAATGAGAAAAAATGCCACATGACAATCAAGCTTACGGCAGCAAATGATGACACAGCCAGAATCGCAAGCTAATTATTAGGCAATCATAAAGCTGTAGCAAGCACTAAGAGATGTGATTAATTCCCTATCAGTTACGACGATACTAAATGCATGAAGTTCTGAAACTGCCATACATAGTTGTTTACCCACGACGACCTTTTGAAACGATAATGCTGTGCAATTACCTTTTCAAACGTCTCACTTACAAGAGTTTATCTTGAAGTGGATTTATTCACGCTTTACGTGGATGACAAAAAGTAACCATTTATCATCGTTCGATTGTCAATTCACAACTTCCTCTGCATCTTTTAAAAGGTTAGAAGAATCTCAAAACTAACACATGAAAAACAATTAGGTAGATATAAACAACCATCAGTTAAATACGCTGCTTTTTTTTTTTTTTTTTTTAGTTTAGACTCATCAAATGATGTTATATTTAAATTTCAATCAGAAGATTCCTCACAACAGATTTCTCCATGTAATGAATCTTTCTTTTCAAACCCAAAATACAATAATGATTTACACTTCCCTACCTACTGCGCAATGATGATTTATCATCATGTGTCTTTCATAAATCTAAAGTTTCTAACCTTCGCTGCATATGTTGCACCATTACGAAATAACACAACTTTACCAATAATTCTTGATGGTATATTGCCGGGGTGGCCAAACCGCAGCCTTGAATATTTTTCCTGCCCGCGAGATTCATCACTCTTTACAAAATATATTTATTTATAATGGCCAAGTACTGAAAACCAATGTATTAAAAATACAGTATTTGTATCCATATTTAAAGAATTTATTCCAATTATATTTATATCTTATTTTGTGTTATATATTCTTTAAAACGTTCATTTAATAATTATTATTATATTATCAATGTTTACATTTAAGACTAATAGTAAACACAATAATAATAACGCATTAAGTTTAAATTTTTTACTCCAAAAAATGTCTATAGTGGGTCTAAATCTAATATGGGGTTATATAATTTTACATGCGGCCCGCGGAGTTATGATGCATTGCCAAAGTGGCCCGCGAGATCATTTGGGAGGCCACCCTGGTCTATTGACTGCTTCTGGCTTCGACAGAGTCCACGAGGACTGGAACCAGCGGATTATCTGTGTCAGTGTTACAGCTGCACCGTTGTCAAGAGTCAACGAATAACTAATAAGTTGGTAATATTCGCTTTCCTATAATGACGCACTTCTGGTCGCACTTAAATGAACTTAGCACGTGGGAATAAGATCCTAAATTGGAGTGATTGTATAGAAATCCTCTGTTTCGAAGAACATAAACGGCGAAACAACCAACCTTTTTTTCCTGCCATCAGTAGTCTTTCGACTGGTTTGATGCAATTCTCCATCCCTTCCTATCTTGCCCTAACCTCTTCATCTCCACATACCCCTTACAACCCAGATCTCGAATTATCTGCATCATATATTCTAATCTTTGTCTGCCTCCACAGTTATTTTCTTCCCTCCATTAACAAATTAACCAATACAGCATATTTTAAAACGTGACCGATCATCCAGCTTCGTTTCTCAAACATAATTTCCAAATACGTTCATTTCATACTTAATCTGTCCATTTAATTTCCAGCATCCTTCTACAGCACCGCAATTCAAATGTTTAAATTTTCCTTTCTTCTGGATTTTCTGAAGTTCATGCTCCGCTACCATAAAGTACTGTGCTACACACATAAGAGTTTTGAAAAGTTCTTTCTGAGTCCCAGATCAATATCATATTTTTCACGAAAGCTCTTTTCACCAGTGCTGTTCTACTTTTAACATCATTGCTGATCCGCCCATAATTCGTAATTTTACTGCCTGAGTGCCAGAATTAATTTACTTCTTATATCGCATCCGATCCTCTTATCATATTTAATAATCCAATGTTACTGCTCTCATTTCTACTATATTTCGTCACTTTTGTCTTGATTTGGTTTATATTTACTCCAATATCTTCCTTCATTGTTTTATTCATGACGTTCAGTAACTGCCTCAGTCTGTTCTACTAACTGGACAATATCATCAGCAAAACGTAGCATATTGATTTTTTTCCCTTGGACGCTTATGCCACATTCAAATTTTTCTTTCACTTCCTATATTGCTTCCCCTACATAAAACTGATTATTAATGGAGATAGATTACAACGTTGTCTCACACACAGAATGTTTCTATCCATTCTGATGACTCCTCTCTCAGCAGTCCCAACCCGGAGATCCGATTGGGAGACTATTTTATCTCCGGAATATTTTACAAAGAAGAAGTCATCTTTCCATATGTAATTTGAGCGTATTGGATTGCATGTCATCGGGATACCCTTTGGCTCTTTAATGCAGTGGCTTCCCGTTGCCTTCTGTATCCCCATGCCGTTGATCATTTCTGATTCATCCGCGCTTAGGGGACTTTTCCAACCCAAAGGGCAAGAGAGTTTCTTTCAATCTCCTTTCTGGAAGCCTTTGTCAAGTAGCGGTTGACTCCTCATACCGGGAATGATTCTGTCGCCAGAGCCTCATCCGTGCAAATGGTGTGTGCCATGTGTATGAGAGGTTGACAAGGTTGACATTTGGTTGAAAGAGGCTAATACAGACTTTCCCAAACCCTTACACCCCAAAAAACGACTTACTAACTCAAAACACCAACTTAGACTGTTCGGAAATCAACCTAACGCACGCGCTGATGAAAATATAAACTTTATCTACAAAGCGAACGCACTCTGACGGTGTAAACTGATGAAAAAGCCTCGATCTATCTCCTATACGTAGATTCTGTCAATATGATTAACACTGCTACAATACAATGACGTTGTTTAAACTTGTTGATTTACTGTAGACCTAGGTCGCAATAATTTTCCCTACGTGTGAATTCAGACATTGCGCTATGCAAGCAATACGTGAAACGTGCTATTAAAAAAAAAAAAAAAGAAACAAAAGCGAGATACAACCCTAATCACATTCAATAAAGTCCCTTAGGCATCACATTGTGCAATAGCACTCGCTCAGTCATTAAGCTTTGAGCAGCAAGTTCTAAAAGAAAAAAGAAAAAGAAAAAATTATTACATTATTAACGAAAATTCATGATCCGCAAAACGTGTCTTGTGGAATTTTTCTCGCTGGTAGAAGAATCTTTGTTCGATATATTGACTTACTAAATTTTTATAAAAACTTGGAGCACCACGTTTTAGAGAAGTATTGAGAGGATAATTTCATAAGAGTAGTTTGTTTATCATAATTTCTATCAATTTTCTATAATTCTCAATCAGGTAGACACAGTAAATCATTCGTCGTAGTTGGCAACATGTAGAATTCTGCCAAAATTTAAAGTCACTCACCGAGCAGTATATAAAACTGCTTACAACGAATGATGTTACTGTCACCTCGGTGACAGAGACACAGTAACATTATTTACGTGAGAAATATCCTCTACCTTCATTTCTCGAGAACTGCAGTAATAATTTTCCTAAACGCGTTTTGAAATGATGGGTGAGAAAAATAGCTTGTGGAAGAGTCTTACAGAAAGAAGGTACAGCATGATGGGATTGGTTAATTTGTTAGTGGAGGGAACAGTCGAAAAAAAGAACTTTAAAAAAAGAGAAAGATTAGAATATTTGAGTCAGATAATTGAAGATGTAAGTGAGATCAAGAGGTTAGCGCAAGATAGTAAGGAATGGAGGATTACATCAAATCAGTCGAGAGACTGATGAGAGCTAAAAATAAACAGAAAAAAAAAACAACTTCCATCCAATTTCAGTCACCAAAGAACTCTGCAAATATTTAACTTTAAACTTACAACCCACCCCCTCAGGTTTTTATTTACTTATCTATTTATTTTCAGCTCAGTTTTAGGTCACCAAAAAAGCTCTGCAAATATTTAAATTTAAACTTACATCAACCCCCCCCCCCAATTTTTTATTTTCTAATTTATTTATTTTCATCTCGTCGACATCGAATTGATTAGATATAACAGGACAGGGAAATTCCCGAAAAGCATGGAAAACCAAAACCTGGTTTATCAGATAATGATTTGAACCCGTGTCCTCGCGAATTACGGGAACAGTTCACGGGACAAAATGTTTAATATCGATACAGTTTCTGCACTGTGTTTGGTACCAATAAGCTCAAACTTTAATTTCGTATTATTGTCACTGAGTTACGGAGAGAGAAGCGCTTGCTGGCTCTGTTCCGACATTGTAACTGCTCTCCCCGGGGGATTTATTCTGCCCGACAGGCGTGCACTGCCTCCAGTTGAGTAATTAAGGGACGGGACATCAGGGCAGGCTTTAAAAAACAGACTTGTCGCCGACTGTCTTGGGCTGTTTATCAGCGCCAACAAATGGTGTGCCAGCGGCGCCAGAGACCGCCCGATAGCCCCGTGACTGATTGAGACCGCTCCCACTGTCCACACCCACAACGGCCGGCACTCACTGTACTGTAACATCAGCAGCTACACTCAACTCGATATAATTATTATTCAGATCATGACCTCAATGTACTCACTATTTGAGTATGTTGTAAACAAATAAAAAAACTAGAAATTTATCCTCAAAAAAGAAATGGTTACACTTAAACATATTATTCTGAGGTTGTATATGCACATGGAATCGTAATATACTGTTATATATATATATTTAAAATGTGCAATCAACAAATAAATAATAATACAATGACTGATCGAAGTCTTAGTTAACAACAGGACGAATATCGTCATCATTCAGGTTAATCATTCATCACTATTAATAAAAGGCTTATTTGGTCATGTTGACTGTCACGCTAGCTTAATAAGTTCGACTGCGACAACCATCTTAACTATATAATTCTAAAATCTAATCGTAGAAAGTATACTCATATCATGAAATGTATAAATTCTTCTTGTATGAATGCCATGACCTTGTCCTAGTGTAGGCGTGACCGTGGGGGTTATTTACCATGGCTTACTTAGGATACCTACAGCACCTGCTTGTTTATTAGCATGACCCACTCACACCGGTAACTCAATGATAAAGACCGCTTCCTCTGAAAACTAAAGGTTCAGGCTTTAAATCCATCAGTGGCAACGATCATATGAGCTATATCAGAACCATACCGTGATTCGAATTACACGTTAGACCGGAAAGGGGGAATGCGTGGTAAATCGAAACTCCATCACCAATTGCAAGAAACAGATGAATTTACTTATTGAAAGCGGTCTGGTGGGTCAGTCACTAAGGCGTCTTACTGGCAGATGGAAAGGTCCTCGGCAGGTATCCCTGTCTCAGCAGGGATTTCCAAACGCTCATAACGCGACCTTCACCTCTGTTTCCGTAGTTTGGATTCCACGTTAAACTGTAGGTCCCCTATACCCTGTAAGATTACCAGGTTGTGTTAAGGTAGCTACGTTACGGAAGATATGCGCAGTCAGTTAAAACCCTGCCACCGCCTCATAAACGACCACACAATCATTTACATTTTTTGCTTTGTGAACAGAACTAACATCTTGCACCCAAACGTCGATCCGCAAACGAATAATAGTTCAAAACAGACGGCTGTCCACTTAATTGGACATATAAGTGACCTGACGAGTCCCATTTAACCACCACTTGTAATAGACCATGTTTTTTTCTGAAATTACTAATAGCCGATTGTTAGTAAAACGATGTATTGGTGGATCCGAAAAATATTAATTTAATTCCGATACCTGGTTGTCAAATCAATAAAGGTAAACAATGTATTACTTTTCTTATTAATCATTTGTGCTGACCCATTCCACGTCATAATTAAATCCTCATTAATATTAAAAGTTCATAACAGTTTCATTTATTGAATTCTGTTATATTTTAATTTTTGTATACAATATAAGTAAAAAATTTACAAATGCTATGCTATGGTTAAGTATTCTTGATATGACGGCAGCAATACTATGGTAATGTAACGTTCCATATTCTTATTTTGTTTTTAATTTGAGTGCAGTGCACATGATGTTACTAAATCCGCCCCCAACTTCTCCCGCTTAGTAGTTGCCGGCAGTGCGCGGCGATGAGTTGATTCAATAGTCATTTAAATCAGCCGTAATGACGTTCCGTAATTATGTGTCCCACCGTAACTTCACTCGCGCGACGCCAAGCCATTACCTGTGCAAAATTAATACCGCGCAAACAGTGCGGAACGTCACGCATGCCATGTTTAACGCTAAACACACAGAAACGTGTGTTATTAAGCAAAATGCTTTCAGACATTAGGTCGGAAATCGTCACTAGAATGAAATCGGAAAGCCATCTGCAACACGGCCGCCGGCTGAGCCGATGGAATCAGAGGTTTGTCAGACAACAGACGGAACTGGTAGGTTGATTTTAAGAATTACCCTCGACGGTACGCCGTTTGCACAGTCAACAGTATGGTCTGCTATTGGTCTCAGCGAAAACATTTACCGGCCAGCTGTTAGGAACTGCAATATTACAAGGGTTTGTTCATTGTAATCTCTGTTATTATATCTGCTGCAATTCGTGTATAAGAGTTGCAAGAATTCTCTTTAATATTTTGAATTCTATCAAAATTCTGTCAGTCGTTTCAGTTTAAAATTTCCAATACCAGTAAGCACAAAAAAACTTTATTCTCGGTAAATTACACCATAATTACAGCAAAAACCATGTGACCCTTTTTTTTTTTTTGGTTCTACTAGGTTCCATTGGATGATTTTTCCTTTGTTATTTTTTCTATAACATTCTTCCGTGTACTGGAACGTTAAAATAAACAAGACGTACGGTTTTTTTTTTCTAAACGTTTCTTTCGCAGGGGGTTGGACGTACTCGAGCTTTTACTATTGTAGTAGGTCTCTGTTTACGTGCGTGTGGTGCAGGGTTTGAGTCCCGCAGATGACGCCAGAGTTCCGTTTTGGATGGCTGAGCGGATATTGTTTGATGACTGGTTGACTATCGGAGGTGTGATCACTAACCTGACCGATAGTACGTCTTCTTGATGTTCTTTCTTTCTTCTTGTCAGGATGACGGCCTTCTGCTGACACCAGTCGATTGTTGATGACGCAGAATCGACAACTGCGTGGACAATAGCTGCCGAAACAACTAATGTATAATAAAAGATGTTACTTGTTTTATATTGAAGGCTGCGTAGAGTTCTTTGGCTTGAGTGTTGTTAGCCTGATACAGTTTAGTAAGGTTTATTACTGACGGAAACAGAGATTACAGATTAGTTCCAATTTATTCGCCGTTAACTTACACACGGACAGTTGCATAAATACAGGAACGTAATTTCTGCACCACGCAATATGTTAGCAATACCCCCGCTAGCTTGAATTTAGACTCCTGTTGCCGAAATGGGGTACAAAGCGACAATGTTGGTAGTAGATCACGAAATACTCGCTACATCGATGTGTTACATTCACACTCCCGAGGCACACTGACTGCTTGTAGCTGCCGGAAACGCCCGTGCTATCTCAGCACATACCGTCTCGGCTTACAGCGTACGGCTGTGCAGCTAGCCAGACGCGTATATTCACTTCGCTTTAACACAATATTACGGGGTTTTATTTGGTTCCCTTACAACTCCCCCGCCTTTGAAACACGTGTTGCTCCTGCAACACAATCATGTGTAATCTCTGGAATAGTTACTCGTATGCTGCTAACAGATTTGCGTTGGCTGCATTTGCAGCAAAATAATTCTGAATCATCTTATTCATACAATGTCTACATAACCAAATACCCAAAACAAGACAATTAAAACACAAATAATAGATGTAACACTGGCAGATACAACTGTTATCTTATGTTGATCTCTAGAAACTCATTTGTGACTCTAGATGTGCAATAATTTTACTGAATTTAATAGTGTCATTAGGTGCTCTAAGATACTTATTTGACATGACTCAACAAACTTTTCTGAAAAGAACATATCAGATTCACAACTACTTACACTTACATCATGCAAAGTCATCAATGGACATATTTCTTACATATTGGATTCACATTTCTGCATATCATTCTGATTAAGTGTTACATATGATTTCTGATCTTTGCTCAATAAAATTACATCTTTCATATCCCCATCTTACATATCTGCCTGTTTCACTCCAATAGATCGGAAAAGTATGGATACTATATCTCTCTAAAACTGAATCATGTGCACCAATAGGAACATTAACAACTAACCTCAAATTATTACCCATTAAAACAATATTTACCTTTGACAATTGGTAATACACACTTAAACTCTCCTCTGTACAAGGGGCCAATCATAAACATACTTGAATCTAAACTTATTCTGTATCAACTGTAAATATTTCAAAAACACTCTAGGGCTCAATAAAATATCACTAACTTTCCCACTAGAACCTTGTAATATAGCAATTCTTAATCTAACTAACTCCATACATACATTTGTTAACCCAAAATAAGCTCTTGTAAGTTTTTACACTAAAAATCTGAAAATTCTAAACTGTTAGTACACTTTCTACTTCATGCATATTCTTACTTATTACTGATTGAATTTCCCTAGTCTGTGAGATGAAGGCATCTGCTAATACTTGTATTGCTTGTGTATGATTTGTAATGGATCTCCTCCATATGCTGAATCAAAATCAATTGTGACGAAAGACTAAGTTTAACATCATTCCCTTACAGCTTCCAAATTATTTACCTTGACTCTAAATGCTCTAGATCTTCAGAATTTAAAGTTCCAAATACAGTTTTTCAAAATTTTTCCTCCAAGATCGAAATATGACCTTCTGACTCTGTTTGGCTTATGAGGTAGAATTTCCAAAATATTGTAAATTCTTGTTGTAAAGCAGAATACATTACTTTTAGATTCAAAGAAACTGAATTTATAGCTGAATCATTATGCGACAGATTTTCTTTAGTAAGCTCATCAAGAGTACTGAATGTGCTATCTAGCTTGTTGCATTCATCTCTTACAATTCCCAAATCATAATCAATTACTAGTGACCAATAATTATCTGAAGCAATTACATCACTCTCCTTAGAAAATACTACACCATTACTAAGAG